>PVJL010007119.1:0-82435 GCA_004026885.1 Lyroderma lyra | reverse complement strand
CCATGACAGAATCTATCAATTACCCCGATAGTCATCAATCCTCTGTGTCCGGGAACTGGCCGTTCTCACCAATACCTCAGCAACTTGTAAGCACCCTCCAGGTGCAGGCAGAAACAATGCCTTAGGAGCAGAAACAGGTTAAGCATTAACCGAGCCAGTCTGTAAGGCTCTGAATTACCTGTAACCATGGCTCCCCACATATAACTAACAAAGTGACACTTTAAAAATGAAACCCAAATACAGACATTCCTGAATTATCAAAGACTGAAATTTTGCTAACAGTAAAAGATATACCAAAAGACTACTTCAAACTAAAATTGAAACAGGATAATAACTTGAATCTGCCAGAAAAAAACCCAGAGAAAGCAATTATTTAGGTATATAGAAAAGGTATTATAATTTTTTAAAAAGTGATTTATAAGGCACTTGAAAAAATAGTTACAATATTAATGTCTTATGCTTGACATATGCATATCAATTTTAACAATTTTAATCACTATACATTTGTGAATTTTAAAAAATACATTTACCTATCTTCTATATTCATATTCATATCTATATGCATATTCATACCTATGCAAAAAGGAAGAGGTAAGAAGTGGAGATATATGGAAATATGAAAATGACATCAGGTATTAAAATCCAAGACAATATTTTCTCTTCTATGAATTTGTAGTAAATACAATGATCTAAAATTTATAATGACAATGCAATTTAACGTATTTGTTGAAATACTATGGCCCACATCAGAATGACAAATATGCTTTTAAAATATAGACTTGATTAAATATTTTCTCATTAGAAAATAAATATGAACCTTACATAGCATTAATCATGTTTATAAATTGCTTATAAATTTTGAACTGTAAAAATCAGGCTGCAAATTAAACACTGGAAAGTAAAATAAAAGCATAACTGCAATTTAGTTTATTCAGATCATGCAATTTGAGTGTGTTTATATGTGGTGAGATATGTCTACATGTAAATTTTTGTCCATCTTACTAAACATATGCATCATTTGCATTATGAAACTTACCTATCAGTTTTCTCACCTATCAAATGTACATAGTAATATACCCAACTTTATAAAGATGTTGTAATGATAAAATGAATTAATATATTTAAAATGCCTAGAATATTATCTGAAATATTTTATACACTAAATACTTTATTTCCATCATTGTTTATAGTTATATCAATGTTTTGGTTGAGAAATCAAAATAACTAAATATGGTAAATTCAATTTTACTGAATTTTATTTGAAAGGAAATTCCCAAACATGTTTCATCTTTATGTGTTAATCACAATTGCCAAAACAGGTAATTCAAAGCTGGCCAGAGAAGAGAAACAGGACAGTTCTAGATAATGTTCTGTCCTAAAAAAATGCTGAAAAGTAGAATTACAAGGGCAGAACAGGATATATAACTTTGTTTAGACACAAGGACTTAAAGGAAATAAAAACATACATTATTGGTTCATAATTTTAGACATTGCTAAAAATGATGTTATTTATTTTGTATAGTAGATGTTTAGAAAACTACACATTAGTTGTAGAACATCAGGTGAAGTTGGGACCTTCTCAATACATTGTTATTCTGAACAATCTGTTCGGAGGGAGAATAGAAAAGAAGAGTTAGCCAGCTACTCCTTCAACCAGAGATTTTTCTTCAGGTTTCTTTCTTTTGTTAATGGAATCATTATTCCCCTCAGACTTTCCTGGTTGAAACCTAGGAGGTATCGTTCATTGAAACTACCTCCTCATTCAGTTAATCTCTGATTAGATTATTTTTTTTCTCTGACAAACTGTGAAACATACTTTTCACACCCACTGGTAACACTGTATTGGATATTGTAGTATTTTTCTATTTAATTCAAAGGCCATTCTATTTTCTAGTCTGATTAGGCAAATGGGCACAGATGTTCCCTGGCTACACAGGTGTTCTAGAGAATATGTAAAGTCACAAATTAAAGATAGAACATCTTTATGAAAGTATAAATTCATACCCTTTGTTAAAACATAATGACATAATGTGGAGTAAAATAAAAATTAACATACACTGCTATGGAAAAGCATAAAGCAAAATATATTTCACATTTTAGGAATGTTGTCACTTCCAAGAATATTGATCGAACTTTACTTTCATTAGGATAATTTTAGCAACAACATTTGAGCAGAACTACCTCTTTTAGTTTAATATATCCTAAACACACCATAAATTTTATTTTTTTAATTGCTATTTTATCATTATCCTATCTCACTCAAAGGATCTACAATGGCTTCCTGTTGCTACCAAATAATCTCTTAATTCCTTAAGTAGACATTAACATTCAGTGCAGTTTTCTCACAGTTTAGGCTTCTGGCTGCATCTTCCGCTTCTGTATCAACCAGATTTTCTTGAATTAATCCACCAGATTTTACATATACATTTTAAAAATATGAGCACTTTCTTTTCCTAATTCAAATGTCATTTTTTGGGGAGAAGTTTTCTTATTCTAGTAATAAATTTTTTACCATTTTATTCACCTACAGGATTTCAGATAAAATTTATTTAATTGCTTTTGCTTTAGCATTTGTGTGTGTGTGTGTGTGTGTGTGTGTGTGTGTGTGTGTGCAACTTCTACTTTAGAAATTGCTACTGATTTAAACATAAACTAATGGACTCTGAGCTCCTCAGGTGACTGATGCACTTTACTCTGAAAAGTTCTTTTTATTCCAATGACATTGGGTTAGACTGAGAGTCTATTTATCATTTTGTATATTTATAATTCCATCTTTTAAGCACTTTTGCTTGTTACTATATACCTTTTCTGAGGTAAAGGGACCTATTTCATTCTTCTAATCTAAATTCTGTTACTCAGAGTTGGCACAGTGCTCACATAGAGACATAAGCCCCTTCTTATTTTTTTATGGTAACTGTTACTTCATCTCTGGTATACTGTCTCGTCTTATACTTATTAGTATACATTTTCTTTCTTTTTTGTCATTTAAAATAACTACATATGAGTTATATATTTCAGAGAAGAACTGAGTAAAATGTGATTCATCTTATTTTCAATCTTCCTTTAAGTAAAATAATTTTTATCTTCTTGATTTTTTTTTAGACTCACAAATTACCATTTTTCTTAATATACTTAATTTTTGGAGTTAATAATTTGAAGAAATAATTTCTATATATAAAAATTTGATTCTAAACATGAAATCCTAAAAAGAATTTGCAAAAAAGTATACATTTTCAAATATTCTATTCTGTAAAACAAAATATAAATTATAACTTTTATATCAATGTTGGTCATCACAGAACATACTTGCCATCCTTGCTTTCAGTTAGACGTAGTCATGTAACTAAATTCTAGGCAATGCAAGAAGCACAGCTAGTATGTTCAATGAATTTCATTCACAAAGGCACACACTGTGTCCTCTCTTCATATGTTGTGTGTGTGTGTGTGTGTGTGTGTGTGTGTGTGTGTGTGTGTGTGTGTAATGTAGAAATATTGCATACTTTTTCCTCTTTTTTATTGTATGGGAGCTAGAGATGTAGGTGATATTCAAGGCTACCCTTGAAGCATATGTTGAAGAAAATGTAGCAAACCTGTGGCTTTGTGATTCCCATCAACCAGGAAAGCCCACCTCAAATTGTTATGTGAGAAAAAAACAATTTTATTTCCATTAAGCTACCCGATCATCTATGTATATTTATTAGTACCCAGATAATACAAGTATTAATATATGCATAAAATGGGTGTTATCAAAACAACAAATAAAAGTAAAAAACTTAAATTTTTAATAACAATATTATTAAAAATCTATCTGCTTATAGATGGAAGATAAACTGGTTTTGGAGGCTAAAAAGATCATCTTTATTAATAATAGAATATTTATGAAATGTATGATAACTTGAAAAGCAAACCAAGTGACTACTTAGCTTGTAGCTCCAGAAATAAATGTTAGAAAAAATTGGTATCTTATTAAATATTGACTCTTGCTTAACTGTGTTCAGAAAGTTATTATAATAAAGAGATCAGCTCAGGCAAGAATTAGCCACTTTCCAAGCAGATATGCAAGTAAATTATATCTGTAAGTATAAGACCTTTCAGAATGAAAGAAGTGAACATTTTCTGGATAGTGATTGAACAACAGGAAATATGATGAAAGAGGTTGTGAGCAAAGATGATCCAATACCCATTCTCAGAAAATAGGGGGCTTTAACTTTGAGACAAAGCTCTGATTAAGTATTTTGATTTTCCATATGAGTTATTGTTTCACCTGGTTCAAAATTTTTTGTTAGATTAAGAAAAGAGATAGCAATAAAGCAAAAAAAAATTGACGATATATTGTTTCAGGAAAATAAAGTATATGCTATTGGAATACATTAAATAGAATGCAAAGTCAACAGAAACATGACTTTTTCTACTCTTAAAACATATTACTTTGAAATTACTTTAGATTTATAGCAGCTGTAAAGATATTTCAGACAGTTTCTGTGTTTCAAACAGCTTCTCTTACAGTCAATACCTTATATAACAATGGTACAATTACCAAAACTTAGAATTTAATGTAAGTACAATGCTATTAATTAAGCTTATAAACTTTATTTTAATATAGCCTGTTTTCTTTCTACTAATATTCTTTTTATCTGTTCCAGGATCCAATAACAATAACACTTTTTCAGTCTTTCCTTGTTTTTCATGATTTTTACACTTGAAAAATACTAGTCAGCTATTTTTAGGATGTTACTCATTTTGGGATTGTCTGACATTTTCTCATGATGAGACTGAGGTTGTGGATTTGAGGGCAAGTATCAAAAAGGTAAGTGTACTTTTTTCTCATTCTGAATTTTGCATTTTGCAAAATATCATATAAAGGAAAATCATGTAGACTTTTGAGTCTGCCTTCTTTTACTTAGCAAAATAGATATATTATTCGTGCTTTAAAAGAATTAGTAGCTGATTTTATCTACTCACCTGATGAAGTACAACTTACTTCCAGTTTTTGGTGATTGTGATGAAAGCTGTTATAAACATTCATCCAGAGATTTTTGTGAACATAGTTTATACTAAACTTGGGCAAATATCTAAGAGAAGGACTGTGAGCCATATGGCAAGTATATTTTTAACTTTATAAGAAGTTACCAAACATTAAAAAAGTGGCTGTGCCATTTTATATTCTCAACAGATTCTCAACAGGTATATATGAGTGTTCAGTTACTCCACATTTCAACATAAACTTACTACCTATTTGATTGTAGTCCTTCTAGGGAGTGTGAACTCATGGCATTATTTACTTTTCCTTAATGACTAATGATATTGAGTGTATTTCATGTGCTTATTTGCCATTCATTTACCATATCCTCTTTGGTGAAAGGTCACCTCCTATCTTTTGCCCATTTTTAAAACATTTTATTTAACTTTATTTTGCAATAATTAGATATACACAGAAAGTTGCAAAGATAGTATATAGAGTTCTCATGTACCTGTCACCTAGGATTACCAATGATTACAACTGTTATAAATATAATAATATCAAAACCAAGGATTGGTCAAACCAGAGGGTATAATTCTATGCTATTTTATGATATGTAGAGATTTGTGTGATCTGCTACTGCAATTAAGATACACAACTATTCTATCACCACAAAAATTTCTCTCAGGCTACTCATTTATATTTTTCCCCAAACATCCTGCTCCTCACTATTCCTAGCCCCTGCCATCCACTCAGCTGTTCTCCATCACATAACCAAAGCCCCTTATACCATGTAAGGTAACGTATCCTAGGTTCTGGTGTTAGGATATGAACAATTTTTGGAGGTCATTATTTAGCCTATCATACTGCTCTTCCTCCAGATTCAATGCTGAAACTAACACCTACTCCTGCCTTTCCAAGGGTTAGAGCTATTTTTCTTCTTTTCCCTTCCCAGAGCTGCAGTATGTTTCCTACAGTGTCTCAGACTATAATTCTACCGTCCTTAAGAACATATATTAACAATTTTGCTATTTAAGGAAGCTATGTTACACAGGTTAGATGGAGTTTTGGTGGTTATTGCCAGTCCCTCCCACATCTTCAGTAGATAACTACACCTGAATTGACAGAGAAAGCATTGCATATTATTAAAGGATTGAAAGACTTGACTATTTATTACACACTGTGCACTTTAGTGTGGCTGAAGTTCAATATACATTGCAGCACTGTGCAGCCTCTGAAATCTCTGTGGAAAACTCTAGAGAGCAGATTCTTTTGGGACTCCTGTATCATACCTGAGCATGCAGAACTTGGAACCAAGGGATATCCCCTGCATATCTTTAGAACTCCTTTCTGTTACCTATTTTTTCAAATACTCTTGTCAACACTAATCTTTGATCTCTGTTTCTTTCACTCCAAGTCCCATCATTTTTGGCCTGGGTTTTATCTCTTTGCTTTAAGATTTTGACAGTGCCCTGCAGGAGTGAGCTGAGTTGGATGTGGAGTTAAGCACCTGTGTTTATCCTTCTCTCAAAGATTGTAGAATAACATTAATTAATGTGAAATGTCTGAAAAGAGCCTTTGCACATAATTTTTTATCTTTTATATTTACTTACTCTATTGCACTACTCTAGCATAACTGGAAAAGTATATTAATATAAATTTTAAAAAGAGAAAATATATTTGGAAAATGAATAATTAATGGGTCTTCCAATAAAAGTGAAAATTGTGGCTATTAAGAAAAATATGATAGATCCTCATTTTCTTTCACTTCTAATTAAAGTAAATCACTAAATGTAAAAAGCAAAACAGAAATAACCAGTAGTGAATATCTTCCTGATCTGTCTGGGGAATGTCTTCTAAACATATAAATAAAAAAATCAATGTAAAACACCAAGTTTGCTAGATTTGACCAAATAAACTTTTAAAACCGCTACACATCAAATTTTCAAAAGTATATATGCAATAACAATACAAAAATGTGGACAAAAGTATAGAATGAATTATTCAAAATACTTTAACATTCCAGAAGTTAATAAGAAGTGTAATACTTTCCATAATAATGTTGGTAGATAAGTCAAATCTTAGGAAGTATCAATAGTTTAAAAATGATTAGTATGTCTAATAATTTAATAAACAAATATGACAGCTGAAGAATTATCAAATACAGTATAATGTTTTTACAAAGCTAAAATTCAAATTTACTATTGTAAGTTGAAATAGGCACTTTAATTAAATGCAAATATGAGCATAAAATTATTTTCCTGGAAATAAATTTAGCAGTATTTATTATCAACAAAATCCCAAATTTTAAATTTCTAAAATGCTTAATGTATAAGCTAAACAGTAATTTCATGTGAATAATTCAATTGTTCAAACATAGATAATACTTATATAACTTATGCTTCATTTACATGAGAAAATATTATATAGACAATCATAAATAATTTTCATGTCATTCTGTTATGGTAAATGAATACCATTATTCAAGAATTTATGTAGAAAGTAAGTAAACCCCAAGACACAAGTTAATTTTTAATATCTGTGCATCTGGGATGGGAGGCACAGGAAGAAAGAAAAGAAAATTCTAACAAAACCTTTTAAAATAGTAGAAACATAGGCTTTGTTTTCCATCACATAAGTTTTCAGGAGTTTTAAAGTTTTTCATTATAAACATATTATCTTTATAACAAAAATAACATTTTATCTACATTACTCTGAAAGGGTTATTATAAAACATCAAAAATAATTTTAATTATATGGTATAATCTAGATGGTATTTCGTATGATTGTACATTTTCAACTTTTCAATTAATGATCAGAAATAAAATTGTAAAATAAAACAGACATAAAACAGGAGTGAAAAAAATTTTCAGTTATTTACAGCACCTTATTTACAATATATTGATAGAGAATATATGGAATATATACAGTATATATTTATAACATATATAAAAATTTAAATGTGATAAAAATTTGCATTCAGAGCCTAACAAATTAGGGGTAAAGGATAATGAAAAACTAGATGCAGCATTCAAATTGAATTATTTGTTCAACTAAAATACATTAACATCAAATCTATCTATAGAAAATAACTTCAGCGCATGATATACTTTTTGACAAAATGACATTCTCAGATGCTTGTAACAAATGGAAAACGTAAAGTTTGGGAAAATGACCTAACATAATTTAAGCCTTAACACTTGTTCCAGAATTGCCACTGGGTCCATCAGCCACCTGTCCAATCATTTGAGCAACTGGTTGTGTCATAATAGAGATGCAGCTGTTTCTTTTCATACTCCCTTAAGCATTAAAATCATGTGAAAAACAAACAGTGAAATTCCAGGTTTATAATAGATCAGCCATAAAGTTTGGACTTAAACTCTCAGTATGTCCACAACCATTTATTGAGCACTCACAATATCTACAGCATATATGTAGTGTCATCAAAAAGATAAACAACCCAAAAGAATGAATTAAGCTCTTACACTTCAAGACAGAAATCATGCACTTGAAATCTGAGATCATTCATATATAGCACATGTCAGTAATGAAAAGAATGACTACATGAATTTGAGCTTTGTATTATTGAAACAGCATTCCATGTTATGGCAAATGAATTCAGAATGAAAGTGCAAACCATTTTAAAATAGCTTTCATTATTCCAGTATTTGAACTCATCAAGAAAAGAATTGTCATAAAATAATTGAGAATGTTGGCTTTCCAGGTGTCAAATCTCAGCCAAACAAAATTAATTTCTTTGATACTTGGATGGACAAAAAGCATTTAAAGAAGCATTGAAGAAGATATGGTTTAAGTGTTATTGAAAGTTAAATCATAGCCTATTTTACAAAATACAAATGGCTAAAACGTGTCATCTTCTCTATAGTTTTTATCCCTTATTTCTTTAAACTTTGGTTCCTCTTCTTTTAAATCATGAAACGTTTGATAAATCTACTGCTGACAAATGTGAAACACCACCACTGACACTAAAGTAGTTTCGGTTTTTTGGTAATAGCAGTCCCCTAAAGCTGATACAGCTTCAAAAATTTTTAAATGGATCTGAGTTTGGGATGAAAAGTGTCCCTTGGAGACCCTTAGGTTTATGTCTAGAGGCTTGCCTAGTCTGGCTTATGGAGTAATTAGCTCATCTGAACAGGGTTGATGTAATGAATTCTAGTGGCCCTAGAATGTTTTTATTTTTTATTTCCCTCTGTGCCTTAAATTTGAGAACACCATTGAATTTACCTGTTTTTCTATTAATATTTCCTAGAAAATGATAGAAATGTGTGACGTGTAGATTGGTAGCACTGACATAACTTGGCAGCTTGTTAAAAATTCAAAACGCCAGGCCTCACCCCAGACATACTAAATCAGAATCTCCCATTTTCTTATGTTTCCTAGATGAGTCATATACATAGTAATATTTGAAAAACTCTACACTATATGATTTCATGTTCTCTATTGACTCATATTTTTACTTACTTCAATTGAGAACTTTCATTGGCAGTATAATATGGCCCCTATCATAAATTTCCCTTTTGTTCCTCAACTAACCAAGTAGTAGTAGGTTTATGTACATAGGATATTAATATTTTGGTAGAGTTTTGAAAATTTGTGTAATTCTGATATTTAAAAGGTATTGGTTTTAAAAATTAATGGTCTTATACAAATTTAGTTTTCAAATTTGAAAAATTATAATAATTTTTATATCTTTAGGACAGATTTTTTTTGTAGAAAGTGAATTTTATTTAAAAGAGTATTTTGGTATAGATTCTGAGCATGTATGATCTCTTTTCAATCTACATACATATAAATAACTGTGTTTTTTTTGAAAAATATTAATAGCTTAAGAAACTAAAAAATAATATAATTTTTAACCTTGTCCATTTGTTTGGTCTCTCCTCAAGCTCTCTGTGATGGTCCAAATTCTTTCCTTCTATTCAATTGTCATTTTCTCAATTCTATCACCTCTATTTTATTTTAGAAGAAATTATATCAAAGATAATGAATATGGAAAGAAATATGAGAATAGCCTTCTATAAACATATGTAATATTTCAATTATATGTCATGCTAAAAATAAATATTGTAACTTTATTTTCAGAGTTCCTTTTTGTGCCTCCTCCACTTGTTAATCACACAGCAGGTATCCATCTCTCTTGCTGTTTTTCAGTTATTTATCTCATAGAGAAAGTGGGTCAGAAAACACCATGCATTTTTTTCTTCTACCAGCTAGCTCTTTTAAAGTACTTGTCTGGGGATTCATGATCACAAATATAGTAGAATATCAGCATTAAGGATTGGTCTTAATGCGTATATTATTTCCTCCAAAATTTAATAGTTCCACAGTTATGAGCAATAATAGTCTCAGTTACAAGTAGGAAACCGGCATTGCAAATTTGCCTGGAATAAAACAAATAGATGGTAGCAGCAGTTTGGGCCATTCCCCAAATTTTTCTTTTTCTCTAGTTTTCCGGTTTCAAAAACATTTTCCTATCAAGTTAGAAGGTAAATAGATTAAAAATAGCATGTAATCAATGAGCAAATCGCAGAGGACCCCAAACATGACAGGTTCTACAAAGCCTATTGTCACTCCTATTGACAAATAATTTTCACTTAAGCACTATCTCAAGTTAATTAATACAGGTAACTTTCAAGTAATTAAAATATAGAAAATATATTACCTATAATAAAAGTTACCTTCATAAAGTATATTCTTACTTTTCCTTATAATTTCACCACCTACGTATACATCTCTAAAACTATAAATAAACTTTGTTTTTGCAGTTGACATATATGTAATTATATTGGGATTATTAGACCCTCACAATAGTGTGCGTCACAGCTTGCTGAACAGATTACAGCATAGCCTGTTTGTTTAGATCCCATTAACTAATGCTGATTTGTGGTTTCAGTGGTATAAAGGACCAGGTAGAAAGTCTGAGTGAGACATATGCTATTTCAGGTATCCAGTAAAGTACTTTTTAGGCAGTGGGACCTAAAAAGCCAGCACTTTGTTTGTTTGTTTGTTTGTTTGTTTTTGTTTTGCTTTTTTCTTCTGCCAAAAGGATTGGCAATAGAGCCTACTCACCTAGTCCCAATAATATTTACTTGGTAAGAATCTTCTGAATTTTGTCAGGTATTGTCAGCTATTCCTGTAGGTGGAGGTGAGATAGTACTAATAGGGCTGTTGATGTGGATGCTTCTGACTTGCCAGTCTATAGGCCCTCATTTATTTAGTGACAGCTTTGGACTTCTGAAGGTAGAGATACTTGCAGTACAGTTTGACCTAGCGACTGGAGACAAATGGCAGGAGTGTAGGGAGGTAAAGTATTCTTGGGAGAGTTTGGCAAATGTGTATTAGAGACCTTGCCATACAAATGTAAATTAATCATGGTTAGGCACCAGTTGGGTAGAAAAGAAGGAGTTGTAAATGTCCAAAATGACAGATTAAGTGCCATCAGAGCATACAATTCATTCAGTTTTAAGAATATAAAGAATTAACGTTTTTTAGACAGCTACTCCTCAATTAACGACCTACCTGTTTAAAGGCTACTTAAGACTTAACAAGCAGTTTTACAGCATGGGAAATTCCTTTCTCAGTCTGTGTGACTCTCAGGAATTCCCTTTCTCAGTCTGTGTGACTCTCAGGAATCCCCTTTCTCAGTCTTTGTCTCATTCCCACAGTCAGTCAATATTCACTACATGAAGTGTTCACAATCACACAGGACTACATATTTTGTTTATAAATGTGGTGTCATGTGATATCTATTGAAAAATATATAAGCTATGGTGTCACAACACACCACAAGACATCTGCTTTTAAACTCCTCACCTATCAACCAACTTGCTTAACAACCTAGTCATAAAAACGGAACTCGGTCATTAAGTGAAGTGTCTGCATAATAATAATAATTAAGTCATATCTGAAACAATTAGGACTAACAGATCAAAATTGAAATTAGTTTGCAATAATTTCCTGTAAACCTGCACCTTTATTTGACCTTTCATCGGCCATACAGCACTTCAATATTGAGATATCATGTTATTTTACTATATCTATAGAGTTTAAATTCTATTTCAAGGCTGTGATTCCCATTTTCTCTCCTGGGATTTTATATTGCTTTTTATTGGACTGCCAAAAAGTAAATTGAGAGATGAACTGTGGAACTATTAATGTGTCCAATCAGCACTTTCATACGTGACTTCTTTCTGATCAAGAAAATTCTTTCTATATTTTAATACCTTCAGAGAGCAAGCAAGGAAAACATCAATACCATATACAATCAGCAAGTGAAGCAGCTAAACTATAAATTGAATTTGCCCAAAGGATACCACTCACAAGGTCACGTTAGTTTTCCACTGTGAATGTCATTAACACTTCATCAGTTAAATCTGAGCTCCCCTCCTATAAAACTGAGTAGTTGGTGACTTGGATATCTGCCTCTCACAAATTCATAAAAGCTTGGGTCCCTCCCCCTTTTTGTTTTTGTTTTTGTTTTTGTTTTTTTGCTTTTTGGTATGTGGGTATCTCCCTGACTGGGAATCGAACCCAGGCTGCAGCACTGACAGTGCCAGCGACGAAGCCTTAAGCCACTACACCATCAGGGAACTCCCCATCTTTTTTTTGTTTTTGTTTTTGTTTTTGTTTTTTTGCTTTTTGCCTCCCCCTTTTTGAAGTTTCCCAGTATAGTCAGATGGGTTCATATGGCTTTTGGTTTCTCTTGGGAAGTGTACTCATATCTTAGTTCTATCTCAATTTTTACAAAGGGGCAAGCTGAATGCTGATGAAGAGTTGAGCAAGAAATCCACAATCATGATACTAGTTAAGAATAGTAATTGAACTTATTCCCTGGTATTCAGAAGCAGGCAATAAAATGGAGATGATTTACTGCCTAGTTGACCATAAAATTTAGTCAACATTTTGACTACTAAATCCTTTGAACTTTCTATATATCTTGTTAATCAAATATGTAGAGGTCCTTATTCAGTTTTGGAAAGTCATGTCTCTTCCACTATCTTATCCACATAGACTGAATGTTTTTATTTCCTCAAAATTGTATATTAAAACCTAATCCCCAATGTGACGGTATTTGGAAGTGGAACTTTTGGGTGGGCATTATGTCATGAGGACAAAGCTCTCATGAATGGGATTAATGCTCTTATAAAAGAGATCCCAGATGGCTTTTACCTCATTTTCACTATGTGAGGATGAAGTGACAAGTAGGCTTTCTATGAGCCAGGAAGTGGATCCTCACCATCCATTGAATCTGCTAAAACCTTGATCTCATCTTGGAATTCTCAGCCTACAGAATTGTGATAAATAAGTTTTAGTTATTTATAAACCACCCAGTCTATACTGGTATCCTACTACAGAAGTCTGAACAAACTAAAAAGGTTCTTCCAACCCCAGTTCCCAAAGAGCATTAGAAAAAAGGTCAGGTGACATCTAGCAATACACTAAGTTGTGTAACAAGGGAGGATCCATGAGTCTACGGAATCCAAATCTTTTGTACGGAACAATGATTGTCAGACCGTGATTCTAGATGGAAACACTGTCTGTCTTCGAAGCCTACAAGCAAACTTGCTTTTTCCTCTGGGAAGATATATCTTTCAAAGCTATTTGCCATATAAATATCTAAGAAGGTGGCCCCCCAAATAAATAATCAGTACATTTACCCACAAGATACTCAGAAATGGAAGCAATCTATGGAGAATAGCCTCCTATCAATATATTCTTAATTACTGTCTTTTTGTCCACACATTTCCTGAGAGACGTTTGTTAAAATCCCTCATTCTCATTCATTATTGGGTGTTGGCATATTTTATTGTTTAGTTCTGACAAATCATCATTACCCTATCTTAGTTATATATTTACAGTTTTAAATGGATAAAACAGTCCCTTTCATACCTGTATTACGAACTTACTTGTAACTATCTTCTTTCCTGGAAGAAAAAAACAAAAAGAGAATTGAAATTTTTAAAAGATTATGGTTGTGTTTGTATATATATATATATACTATACTATAGTATAATATATGATTCTAGTGGGTATTATTCTTTATGTGTCCTCTATCATTTAAATCACACGGTGATCCTTGTTACAAGTATTGTTTTGTTTTTTTTTTTTACTTTCAACAGCCTGACTTTTAGAAAATCAAAAATAATATACATATGTTATCCCATAGCATTATTTGGTTTTTAATTTGGGTCTGATACCTCAAACTTTTCTGTATAATGATGTTTTCAGGCAAAAATCCTTTACTTGCTATTCATCAACAATCATGCTTTTAATATTTATTTTTTTAATATGAAAATTTCTTTAAGACAGATCTTAAATATAGCAGTAAGTTGTTACGGTCTTCTTATAACATGTTTTTAAGTAAAAAAAATTGTCATTCTAATCTGAACTTATAAAAAAACAAAGCATTGAACAACTCTAAGCCTCTATTTCCTCAGATGTAATTTGAGAATATGTCCTATTTCCCAAGATTTTTGAAATAATGAAGCTTACATAAATGAAATGTATAATTCAATATGTGAGATATAGTCTACTTTCAGTAAATAGCAGCTTGCTATCACAAATCTGTATGCCAACAAAATATATAGATTCCAATATACATTTAAAAAGTGCTTTTACTGCTGGTTGGTTAACTGAGAGTTTTATTATCCAGACCTCCAAGTAACTTCAAAAAGGTTTATTTCAGGTTAATATATGTTAAAATTGAATGATATCTGTCTACTAGGATTTCTAACAAGGCTGTGCAGATCATATTAAGTAAAATGGCAGTAAATTATTTGGCCTTTGCATGGTAGGGGTGGGTATAGGGACAAATGGCATCCTGAAATACATACTATGCAAATACTACATGTATATAAAAGTCTAAAGGACCCCCAAAATTATGTTACGTATTATTTTAACATAAGAATATGCATTTTAAATAACTTATCAATTCACTTATCTAAGTAATTGTTAAATAAACTTGCTTTATCCAAGCCCCTTAGCATATAGAAAAATAGCAAAATTGATTAATGTTGTCTTTATTTCCTTAATCATAATGTTCATTTCAAGTCTCCAATTGTAAAAGTGCAATAAAATGTTTTCTTCTAGAAAATTCTTATTACTTTTTATTTTTCTCAATTGCTTTGTTAGGCATGCCAATAATAATGTGTTTTAGTTTTCATAAAAAACAAAAATGAAGAGCAGGACTGTGCTATGCAAGATACCTGTCTGTACTTTATTCTAAAGAGATTATAATTCATAATTCATCTGCAGCAATATCTGAAATATTTCACATAAATACCAATTAAGTACATTTGTTTTCTAGACCTAGCCAGCATAATATTAAATATTATATTTTTGGACCAAGTAAGTGAATGAATATGTCTGCCAAGCAATTTCAATCAACTGTAACATTTTGCAATTTTTTTACTGCCAATTGAAATTATGTATACTCCATCATCTCCATTAAATTCTCACATCCATTAAGACATAAGATTGATTTGGCAGCCAAGCATTTTATTATCCTAATAACTTCCATTTGCATGGAAATTTTTATGTTTAAAATA
Organism: Lyroderma lyra; assembly: GCA_004026885.1. Lineage (NCBI taxonomy): Eukaryota > Metazoa > Chordata > Mammalia > Chiroptera > Megadermatidae > Lyroderma > Lyroderma lyra. The sequence continues at coordinate 66,907 of PVJL010007119.1, read as the reverse complement.
CATTACTGTTTTCAAAAATTTTCACCTTATACCTTAGAGCAAAGTTTTCATAATTTTAATAATTAATCATCTAATTTTGTAATGACAGAAGTAGAGTACTACAGAGTATCTTGAAATAGAAATAAAATAGAAATAAAAAGTGGTTATAGTGGATCTTTGCTTTGCTTGAAATAATGCCCTATATTGGGATACATCCGAAATCATATAGAAGAAAAACAAAAAATTACAGATAGAAATTAATCACCAGAAGCATTTTCAGCAATGTTTATCATATAATTTAATTTCCTTCTATATCAATTCTGAGTAACAATTAAATTACAGCTAAGCCACTATGCTTTTGCTATAATATTTATTTTTAATATCATTTTTATTTTTTAGACTTTTAAAAAAATTTACCAACAAACTACTACAGCATACAAAAATTGGAAGTTTTCAACAGAAAATTTGCTTAGTGGGCTAAGAAATTTGAGTTCACCCATAATAGGGAATATAAAAAAAGCATTTGGTTTACTTCACTCAACTGATGAATCTTAAAGATAAAATTTTTAAATTTAAATGTTAGCTTATAAAACTTTTAAAGGAAGTAGATAATTGTCTTCATATTATATAACATATGATATACAATATGTTGCCTGGTATGCTGTAGATGATCATTGGTCCTTACTGATTCAACATTAATGGATATTATAAAGACAAGAATCCAAAATTAGGGCCATAATATGTATAGTTACTTTATAAATTTACTCTAGAAAATAAATTATAATAAATTGAGTTTAAGTAATTTTTTTTAATGTACTAGCCCTGGAAAGAAACATTCATAATTGCTTCTTCTTACATTCAAATTGGTTTGAAAGGTGATTAACATGCCTGATTAGATAATATTATTAACTTAAATAAAGGTGAATTTGGAGCTGAGAGGTTATATATTAACAGCTGACAGGCCTTTGTATTTGTAATTTCTCTTGAATATAAGCAATATTGTAAGTCACTTAAAGTCAGGGTCAATGTCACACATCCCCCTTCCCTCCATGGTTCATATGGGGAAAAAAATGAGGGAAATAATATTTAAAAATGGCACATATCCAAATCATTTAGCTTCTTCCATATGTTGTTTCTACAGAAAATTATAGTCCAATATTTCCTCTTTAGAAGAAGCAAAGGTGGTGAAAAAGCAATAATAAAATCCAGGTAGTGTGATTGTTAATTGTACTCAACTCACTGAAGCACAAGCACTAAATATTTTTATTTATTTATTTGGTTGGTTGGCTGTTTATTTATTTATTATTTATTGTCACCTCTATAATTTTTCAACCTATCCCTCACTCCCATTGCTCTACCTGGGTCATGAACTCCTTAATGGTATTTTAATAGAATTCTTTAAATTTTCAGTTGGTTTTGACTGTCACATTCTCTTTTGTGACTTTCAAAATTTAGTGTTACTCAATATAATGCATAGGTAAAGGAGGAAGGGTCAAAGGCATGTGACACTCTTTCACATTCACCCTTCTTGCTTACTAACACATTTTTCTTTTTGAAAAAGGGTAAGAAGAAGGGGAAGGTATTAAATAAAAGGTATTTCTTGGTAAAAGTATTTGAGTGTATGTTAATGACAATCTTTTATTGGTTAGTTGTAATAGAAATTATACAAAGACAGTTATTATTGGTCATAATAACTAGTCTAAGTAATTATTTTTAATCACACAGGAACCCAAAGCCTCGCTAAATCAAGCTCAAACACCTGCTTCAAACATCAGTTCATCAGTGGACACTTAGAAGAGTCAACTTATTCAATTTGACATCTAGAAGGGAGACCCAGTGGCACATTCCTAATATGTCTGAAAATGAACGACAAACACTCCAGCAGTTCCAGCAAATGTGTATTTGCCAGATAAAGGTGCAGTCTTTTCTCCAAAATCTTTCCTCTAACTTGGAGTTTATGGGCCTGTCCTTTATAGACAAAGGTAATTTCCATTATTTTCACCTCTTGGGAAACACATATTGAAGGGTTTTTCTTACCTAATTTTACCTGGCCATAGCATTTCTCCTCAATCCTTACATTGCTCACCCTAATCCCATGCCAATTTAGAATCACAGATGCAAGTTGTTAAGGCCAATAGCCAAGCAGATATCGTACTTAGGAAGTAGATAACTAGGCCAGCCTTAGAGACACCCACAGATATTGTAATACAAACAGCTCTCCAATGACAACTGCATGCAATGATGATAATGTTAACCAGTCAATATCCCTTCCTTTAGAATAACTTCTTTTCATGATCTTTCTTCCCTCAAAAGACCACTTTTGTCCATATATCTGAACTGTAGTTCCCCTAAATAAAAAAAGACTCATGGGAGAGGATTGCAATGACAGTTTTGCTGAAATCACAATTTTCCTTAGGCTCTGGTCTCACAGCTTGCTATTTACTGAACTCCAAATGTAGGATACTGACAGTTTGTTTTTCTCAGTTGTGGGCTATAGCAGTGAATTCTGTGAAAATTAGTCAATTTCTCCAGCTTGGCACTCCAATCTACAATGTTCCCAAAATGTAATGCATTCTGACATTAGAATTCTATGGGACTGTAAAGATAAACATTGCATCGGCTTCATGTGTCAGAACTAGGCTGGGAGAAGGACCTGAGAGAGAAATAAAACATATTATACTTGCTGTTTTTTTCTTTTGTACACTTTTTTATTTTATTTGAGTAACAATCCCTCACCATATTTTAAATTTTGCTCTATGTTTTCTAAAGAGTAGCTATTTGGGGAAAACCTGGGAAGAATTTTTCAAAATTTTCTCAAGCTTTAGTATTTAAAGACTCACCAATAATGCTTGTTAAAAGAGATTAAAAAGGGCTGTTCAAAGGTTATCTGATACAGTGAGAATGAGGAGGAAAATAAGGTGGAAACGAATATTTTAAAATATAGCAGCATAAATACTTCTAATAAAGATTAATAGACTATATCATAATAAATAAGGTTTTCCTATTTTTTTAATAAATTGCAACATGATTTATAAGGGGGTACTAAAACTTTCAATCTCAGTAAATTTAATGATCTCTCTAGAATTACATTCATAATGACCCTGCTGTGTTCTCTTGCATATGCACTAGAGCATTATAGAAGAAAATTGATGTGTTAAACAGAAAAACATTATAAACTCTCTCATAAGAATATAAAATAATTCCATGTAAATAAAAATAGCGATTAAAAATATTGTTTTCCCTAAAAATTACTGTTAAATTTCGGCATTGAAAATATTATATTGTGCAATTTAGAAGTAACACATGAAAAATATTATTTAATATGACTTGTACTGTATTGATGATATAAAATCTGAAAATTTCCCCAAGGTCAAAGAAGACTTCTTGGCATAAATGATAATTTGCATGCAGATTGTACTCTTTAATGAAGGACACTTTTGTTTTTCTACTGGGAACAGTTCTCTACACGAAAGTTTTGACAAACCCATAGATAGGACAAGTTAATGATCTATGAAATGCTTTTTAATAGTTTGAAATAACATATTTCAACTTGTTATTAACAATTTTATCTTGTATTTTACATAATCTTATCATTTTCTTACTTTATGTTCCTATAGAACCATATCTAGTTTGTTCTTTGTTTTGTTTTTGTTTCTGTTTTCATGTCCAGGATAGATTGAGATGTTATAGATTAAACAGAGATAATTAGGAAGCAGAAGAACTACTTTCTTGACCTGTTTATGCAAACTTATAATATGTAATTCTATGCAAGAGATTTTTTTAAAAACTTGTCTAATCTTTTAGTTTATAAATCCACTTTACAACTATTGTCTATGTCATCCTCATAGCATCCCAGGAGAGATCAAAAGGCAAATATAACTAGCATTATTCTCCTAGAAAGAATAATGAAACTGGAGAGATAGATTGGTTTCTGTTTTCTAGTTTACATTATTAATTAGAGTGCTGTTCTATCACTATTACCTCTAATGCTTCTGTCATTATGATGCCATATGTATATGTTATTTATAGATTAGGAATCATGTTTTTCCTTTGTTCTTCTAAAGTATATTACTATGCACAGCAGAGCATTTAAATATTTACAAGCTTCAATTAGAAAATAATCAAAGTATTTCTCTTGATAGTCCTTAATGGAAAGTAAACTGAAAACCAACCACACATTGCAAATATCATAATCATTCTGACTAGAGTTTTCAGTATGAACAAAAGGATATAGACTTCCAATTGAAATACAATGGTTGCTACTTTATAATTTTCAGTGAGTTTTAAATAGTGAAGCCTACCTCCAGATTCTAGGAACCCACAAAATGTAGGATGGAGAGTTCAATAGTGTTTCATTCTCCTTCAAGGTGGACATTAATTTGGTTTATCTTTTAGAATGTGATATCTCCAAGATATTTTATGGTGGTGGGGAATAATAAAACAGAAAATAAGCCCATTTCTTTTTAGGTCACAGGAAATAGCAGAAATCAGAATAATCAAGCTAGAGGCTAGAAGTTAAACTGGGACAATGGCATGCTATCCTAACTTTCTTATAGTGTTGGTACTCTTGTAGTATTTCTCAAGACCTGATCAGTATAGAGTCTTATTTAAACATGTGAGTAATTTGTGATAGCTCATTTCAGGACTTCCTGAAAAAATAATTTTATAGTCTTTTCTTTTGTCTTTTCAATTGAAGAAAACCAAAATATCAAATCACTCTGAGTATATTCCAACTATTCTACTACAGCATACAAAATATAAAACCTCTGTTTTGACCTTTTGACCAGAAAATTCTGGCGTGATATATATTCATACATCAGATTGTTTCTTCATACCTGATGAGGCATTTAGTTTAACAGAAAGATTTTTTATCTTGCCTTGTTTCTCACTAAGGATTTGTTAGGTTAAGCCTGGCAAGTTCACCTTTGCCCAATGCAAGCTGAAGAGTCAAGTGATTCGTATCTTAGATCAATTAGCTTGCCGATAATACAAACGGACAGGGCATTTCATGTATAAGTGGGTACAGAAGCAAAAAATTACCTGAGATAGTAAAAAATATTTTATTTTTTATTTTTCAGGAACTGACAAAATCTCTAATATTATACACCTCTAATGAGCTTCATAGGTAGATTGAACAAAACTCCACTGGAACATTACTACCTAAATAATCTGATAAATAAATTCACAATTTAAAGTTGTCATATTTTGGTGAAAGTAATATCCTCTTTAAAGCACTGTTCAAAATTTGATGCACAGAGCAGCAGTATTGGTATTAGTAGGGAGCAATGTAAAAAGTTCAGATTCTTATGCCACACTCTAAATCTACAGAGGCAAAATTTGCACTTTATTAATGCAGAGTCATAGGAGATTCTACTGTTAAATCTCTTAGACACATTGTTCTGAAAAAGCAAAACATTCTAGAATACATAATTTCATGCACAGTTCAGCTAAAACTAATATAGCACAACTAATTAGCAATAAATTTTTGTAATAATTTAAAAATAAATGTCTGTTTTTGAATTGATAATCAAGTCAAAAGTCAAATCGGCATAATATCAATTTTTAACTGATGGTCTGATAATCAAATTTCTGTTTAACTTTTTGTAGAGACTTCCTACAGTACAGATGTATACATTATTATATTTAGTTTATGATACATATTTAAAAAATAATATGGCCTTTGTAAACATATATGTATTTTGCAATGTATTTTGACTGGCAGAAAATAATTAATTAAATATATTGATGAAAGTTAGATTGGTATGTATATTTATATGATGAGTGACTATAGCAGTGTTTCTCAAGGGCAAACCAATGTAATTAACAATAAAGAACAATGGTTAGAAAACGCTCTTAAACATGTCTAGAGTTTTTGAAACCATTTTTTTCCCCTCAAAGGATAGTATCAAGATAAATGCATTGAAATCAGTTTATAAATGCTAAGATTTGGTGTTAGACACAAGCCTAAAGCAGGAAAAGAGATGCAGATTTTGCCACTCCAAAATACTCCTTTTGGATATTGATTGTAAGACGGTTATTTTTAAGAAACAAAAAACACAGGAGAAACTTTTCAGCTCCCCCAACAACTGCCTACAAGGAATTGCAATAGAAGACTTGCTGGAGAAAGAGAAATATCTCACAGATAACTGTAATTTAATATGAACTAGTTTTGATAAACAAGGGAGAAACATTGCAAGAACCATTCATTCAAAGTCCTCTTTGTGTTCCATTGCTAAAGATGGCCAGCAAACATTTGTTTACCAAACATTTGCTTTTCCGTGTCTATGTGAATTGCCTCCTCCCCTGAGAAGTCCCAAACCACAAACCCCCTATTCTCCTTAGCTCCAGAATGACACCTCAACTGCCTATTGCCTCCTTGGGTCTCATATGCCCCTACATGTACATCCATAATAGACTTCAGACACTTCCTTCTGTTATTCTGCCTCATGTTGATTTGATTCTAGGTCCAGTTAGAAGAATTTAGAAGGTGGGAGGAAAATCATTTTTCACACTCAGGAATAGTGTGTTGGTGTGGAATCCCTGAACTCTGCATTTTAACTTCCTGGTAATTTTCATGCATATTAAATTTGACAATCATTTACCTTAAAAACATATTTTGTTGTAGGGTTATGAAAAAATAAATCTATGTCCCAGTCACAGATAGTTGATTGAAAACAATTAATTTTCTCTTCCAAATAATGATCCAAATACATCTTTAAAATATCTGAGAATACCACTTCAAGAAACAAGCTATTGTCTCTGTCCTCTGCATGAATTCTGATCCTTTATAGTGTTTTCACTTCATGAACTTTATGGGGATATACTGCTCAGTGAATTCCTACAGGGAAAATGTAGTATATTGCCTGAGTTCTTTACTTTTTATGGCAGCTACTCTTTCACAATCCTACTTTCAATTTGGATGAACGCTGCAGGAATGCTTTCAGAGGCATTACACTCTTTGTACACCAAATAGTTTTTAAAGCCACCACTTAAAAGGGGGGAGAATAAAACTATATATATGTTGTTTTAGTTCCAACTTTTCTCTCAAGTAACATAAACTTGGGGAATATTATTTGACACCTCTCAGTCTGCTTTGCATCATGAAACAGTCAGATTAGAATATCCCAAATCCCCTCCCAGGTCTATGATTCTAAATAAAGTGTATTTAAAACTTGATCTAAGAAATAATACATATTTTAAATTAAATTATTAGGATGACATTGGTTAGTAGAATTATATAGATTTCACGTATACAATTTTATAATACATCATCTGTATATTGCTTTGAGGGTTCCTCACCCACAGTCAATTCTCCTTTCATCACCATATATTTGATGGTGGTGGGAAATAAGTCAAAATGAGTTCTAAGGTGCTAAGTTTATGACACCTTACTGAGTTATTTGTACAGTGCTGCCAATGTATGTGGACTGTGGCAAGTTTGTGAACTTAATTGTCAGATCTTGGTTATGACCACATCTCTAATAGCCATTCCAGAAGAAGAGTTCCAGAATTACTTTGAAAGGTGGACTAGGCACTGGTGTCAGTGCATCACTTCCCAAAGGGAGTACTTTGAAGGTGACCATAGTGATACTCAGCAGTGAGGTTTGTAGCACTTTTTCTAGGATGAGTTCACAAAAGTAATTATCCGATCTCATCTATCTTTAAAGATTAATGTCTTCACATTTTTGTGGTAGATTCCCATAAAAGGGATTGTGGGTCATACAGTAATTCTATTCTTAATTGTTTGAGATACCTCCATACTCTCTTACATAGTGGCTGTACCAATTTACATTCCCATTATCAGTGTATAAGGGTTCCTTTTTCTCCACAGCCTCTCCAATACTTGTGGTTATGTGTCTTGTTGATAATAGCCATCTAACAGGTGTGAGGTGGTATCTGATTGTGGTTTAAATTTGTATTTTTCTAATAGCTAGTAAACTTAAGCATCTTTTCATATTTCTGTTGCCTATTTGTACATCTTTGTGGGAGAATTGTCTGTTCAGGTCCTCTGACCATTTTTTTAATAGTTTTGTTTGTTTGTTGTTATTGTTGTTGATTAATATTAGTTTTCTCTATATTTTGGATATTGGCTCCTTATTGGAGGTGTTGTTTGCAAATTTTTCTCCCATTCAGTTGGATGTCTTTTTGTTTTGTTGATGATTACATTTGGTGGTCAGAAGCTTTATAGTTTGATATAGTCCCATTCATTTATTTTTGCTTTTACTTTCCTTGCCTTTAAGGTCAAATATATAGAATCCTCTCTAAGACCAAGGTTCATAAGTTTAGTACCTATACTTTGTTCTATGCAATTTATTGTTTCATGTCATATATTTAAGTCTTTAATTAATTTTAAGTTAATTTTGGTGTATGGTGATAGATAGCGGTCTAGTTTTATTCTCTTGCACATTGCCTTTGAATTTTCCCAACACCATTTGTTAAAGATCCTTTGCTTTCTTCATTATGTGACTTCGGGTCCTTTGTTGAAAATTATCTGCTCATATACATGTGGGTTTATTTCTTGGTTTTTGATTCTATTCATTGACTTGTGTGTTTGTTTTTTTGCCAATACCATTCCATTTGATGATTGTCACTTCGGAGGATAATTTAAAGTTAGAATGTGATATCTCCAGCCTTGTTTTTTTTTTTCGTTTGTTTTGCTTTTTGTCTCTTCAAATTGCTTTTCCTATTTAGAGTCTTTTTTTATTTCATACAAATTTGATTATTTTTGTTGTAAGGAATTATATTTTAAAGAGATTAATTATATTATTTAAACAGGGATTGTTTCTCTATATTTTTAAAACAATAGATGAAAGAAGATTCAGAAGATTGTTTTAGAATGATATACTTTAGATACATTTGGTATACACTATTTCAAGTATCTCCTTTTGAGCAACGTGTTTAGGTTCAATTACTTTTTAGAATAAGTTGCTAGTAAAAATCTCTATGGAGCCAAGGATGTTGAATTCCTTTGATAGACACATCTTCTTAAATTCACATGTAAAGTGTCATGTTGCAACCTTACAATTATTTGAGTATGAGTATACAATACAAGGACTAGAGTATATTAAGTTCTGTTACTTTTTAAAATAATTATGTATACATTTAGATTAAAATTCACTCCAATAATCTAGACACAGAGCTCTTCAAAGGACAAAATTTTAGCAAACTCTTTCATACATTCCTTTAATTTAGGTTTCTGAGTATTGTTCATACTCTGCAGTGGTCAGATACCCTAAAGTTATAGTCACTATATCTATAATTGAAAGTTAAATTAGGCTTGCATGCTGATTTTGGTGTATGTGCTGCTGAAGCAAGCACATTACATGCTGATTTTGGAATCGAGATCATTTCCCTGATATGCTTCTAAACTATGAGAAGTGTTTAGAAATTAGAAATATATTTGCCTTAAAGCCCTAAATAACGTGGCCTTCTGATTCTCTCTGGTGTCATCTGCCACTATAGATTCCCTTGTACATCTGCCTACCACGATCTCTTTGTGTTTTCCTTGAAATGACAGGTTTGCTATGCCTTAGTGACATTTCCATTGCCTTCATTGTGTATAACATTCTTCTTCCAGATTGCCTGATTTGTGCTTAAAGACACCTATTTTTTCTTTGGAAAGTTTCAATTGCAATACTATGTGTATGTATATACTGCTTCCTAACTGTGTCCATTGTAAAAGCTAAAAAGCCAAGATACCCCTCTAATAATAAGCATACCTATGATCTAAAGATAATGAAAAGGAACCAGGGCCTTTCTGAGGAATGTCTCATTCCAGTGTGAGGAAAATGTAGGTACTTAATGAAGAAGTGCATTTACATTATCATTTTACCCTTTTATACTGCTATGCTCGTAAGTCTAATTTAAAAAAAATTCTGACTTTATTAATTATTGCAATAATAATCAGCAAGAAATTATCCAAACATTTTATTTTTAAATGTTTTTTCCAAACATTTTAAATATAACATTTACATAATTTCAAGATGTATAAAGTGTAAATGTATTGAAAATGTCTCACTTAATGAAATGGATATTCTGTATTCGCTTCATCAGTATGTATTTGAGTAATAATTTCTTCCTTTCTTTTTTTTTTTTTTTTGTATGTGGGTAGTTCCCTGGCTGGGAATTGAACCCAGGCCACAGCATTGACAGTGCCAGTGCTGAAGCCTTAAGCCTCTACACCATGAGGGAACTCCCTAATTTCTAAATTCTCAAATGAGTACACACTAAGAAACTTTTTCACATTGATTGAATGTAAATAATTTTTTCTATAGCAAAATGATTCAATACTTAAAAAAAAATCTGATTTATATGCCAGAAATATACACCACAAGGTGATTTATCTTCAGAAATTATTTTAATAATCTCTTCACTTACAACTACATTAAATCTTCTTCAATTTTATTGAGAAAAAAGCACTAGGAAACACCTGACCTGCACATTGATGAATTACACAGACTTTCAAGTAAAACTAAGCACTGGTATTTTGATATGCTTTTTTTTTTTCCCTTTTGCGTCCCAGTGGTGTCTAAAGTTAAGAGAAAAGTAATAATAAATGAAGCCTTGAAAATAAAATCAGTTTCATATTTTTCATATCATAGGATTTTTCTTTTACTTACTTTCAATGGTTATGGTTACTATTGAGAAACATTTTTGTTTTTGTTTTCTGATGAATATATGTCTTTCAGATTTTTAATTTTTTGTAGTTTTTTGTATATGAACCTCCCATTCTTACACACACACACACACACACACACACACACACCCCTACACCATTTCCAGTTAAGAACTATATTTTATACTTCAGAGCACTTTCTGTTTGACATGTGACAGCTTAACCCTTTATTTCCATGACTTTTATGATGAGTCATTTTAATTTTAGAATGATCATTATTATAGTTATAACTTGCTCCTAGGAATTTACTGGTCATATTTGATTGCATTAATTTTTGAAAATGCCTTTAGGTAACATTTCAGTTCAAATCTATAAGGAGGTATATTTAAAATATTCTTGTGTGTCTATTCTTAGTATCAAAGATAAACTTAAAAATACCTTTTTTCTCTCAATTTATATTTACAAAATATTTAATTTTTGGAATGTAAATAAAATCCAAACCAACATTATTACTGCTAATCATCTTTTAAACACCAAGTAGAGAGAATTGAGGAGTTTGGTTGGCTGTAGTGGGAAGGTGGCAAAAAGAGGTGGTTAAAAGGGATTGTTAAGTAATATATGGCTTTGCACCATCCCAGGAAGGATTTAGTGATGCAGAGGTAAAAACCGTCATTCATACAATCTGCACATCATCACAAAAATGTGTTTTGTGATGGTTAATTTTAAGCATCGACTTGATTAGACCACAGGCATGCTGATATTTGTGTAAACATCATTTTGGGTGAGTCTATGAGGTGTTTCTGAATGAAATTAACATCTGAATTAGTAGACTGAGTAAAGCAGACTCCCCTCCCCATCGTGGGTGGGTCTCAGCTAATCTCTTGAAGGCCTAGATAGAATAAAAATTAGAGTAAGGAAGAGTTTGCTATCATTTTCTGATTGTCTTAGAGCTGGGACAAACATGTCTTCTGATTGAAGATGCCTACTCAAACTGAAATTTATATCATTGACATTCTTGATTCTCTCAGACCTTTGGACAATGACTGGAGTGTACACATTAACTCTTGGGGGGCTCCACTTTGTCAATTGAGGATCTTGGGACACTGCTTTTCAGCCTCCATAATCGCTTGAGTCAATTCCTTATAATAAACTCTGTGTGTGTGTGTGTGTGTGTGTGTGTGTGTGTGTATTTATTACTGTTACTATTGTTGTGTTTCTCTGGAGAACTGTAATACAAGGTTATATTCTGGTCACTTAGAAAAAGTGCTCTTTCAGCAAATCACAATGTTGCAGAAGGTTTTTACCCATTCTTTTGTTGGAAAGACCAACAAAGCAACACTCCGAGCACTTCCAAGTTCAAGCTGTTTATTTCACATCGATGGCCCAAGAGGAGCTGCCTCCAAAATCTGAGCCCTAAGCAAAGGCAGGGTGGGAAAATTTATAGCATAGCATTTCCATAATAATATCAGTTTCCCGAGTGCAAGGCAAGGGCTGACAGGAACAGGGGTTCAGGGTGAAGAAGAACCAGAAAGTGACTCCGGCAGGGGTGGGGGTCCTGGACAAGGCTATCAGCCAGGTTGGGAGGCAATATTTCTCTACAACATTGTATGCAACAATCAAATGCAAATCCTATTGGCTTTCTTTTTGAAACAAGCTAGGTGCACTCTTACGAATACCTGGAAAGTAGCAAGGTATTTAGTTGTTATGCTAATTAATCAAATTAAAGTTACTTACGCATTTAGGTGTTTAACTGCTCAAAAATTAGTGATGCAATAATGAGCTTCAAACACATGGTAAAACACAAAATAGTATCAAACAAGTTGTACTGTTTAGATGAAAACTGCCAAATTATTAACAATGTTATCTAGTTATTTTATAATTAAACTCTGTAGGATTTAAATACTTTAGATTACATATGAGGGGGAAAGAAAGAACTCGTTATAACATGAGATCTACTGTGACTCCTTAGGAATAAGACATAGTATAATAAATAGTCGGCAAAAAGTAACTGCAATTATCATTGTGCCCATCGTACCCTCATTAGTAGTTGCTTCCAGGAACAGAGATGGTCTTAATTCCCAATTAGGCTTTCGCCTTCTCTCTCAGCACACTGTGTCTTCCATCTGAACAAGTTTAGGCTAGCCTATTGGATGAAGAGGAAGTCTTAAAGGAGAAAAGTGTTTTCAATGCTGAGTCCTTCTTGCTCATCTTAGCCAACTCTAACTAACCTAGCAGCTGAACACAGAAGAATAAAGTAACCCAGTTGAGATCAGAATGACCTAGCTGAGTCAAAACCAAGTTACCAACCTGTGGAATAGTAGGATAAATAAATATTTGTTGTTTTATTTTATTAAATTTTGGCCTACTTATTGTGCCATATTATCAATTGTATAAGAATATATAAGGGATTATTCCATAGACCTGATAGATACCAAGATAGAGAAAAGAAGACATTCCCTGCAGAATTACTGTGTCTTTAAAAGGACTAGATATACTTTTTTTTCATCAAAGACTGATTTGATACAATAAACAACATGAGTGAAATTAATTCAATTAATAAACTTAATTACAAATTAAATAATGGATTAATTTGATAAAAGAGTTGCTTAAGTTATAGAGACTATACAAAATTGAGAGACAGAGAAATAGAGAGAGAAAATACATGAAGATGCCACTAGATATAAGGTGCATACGGAATGTATTCTGGAAGAAAATTTCTTGAAAATATTTTTTAATAGAAAAACAATTTTATATTCAAATATTGACAATTTATGAAAAATGTCATTAAAGATTACCTTATTAGAAGATCAGAAAAATTTTATAAAAAATACTGTAGTATTTTATGAGTGCCTTTAACACTGAAACTAATAACAAAAAGAATATTAAAATATTAAAATATTAAATATTTGTGGTATTTCAATAAGACAGTCTTCTAATAAATTCATTGTATGACTGTTTTGGAAATTTTTATTTTATTTTTTTAAATTAAATTTACTGGGTTGTCATTGATTAGTAAAAATTACATAAATCCCAGGTGTACGATTCTACATTACGTCTTCTGTGTGTTGCATTATGTGTTCATCACCCAGAGTCAGTTCTCTTTCCATCACTATATATTTGTGTCCCTGTCCTTTCTCTCCCACCCTACTGCCCCCTTACCCTCAGGAAACTACTGTTATTGCCTGTGTCCATGAGTTTTGTTTCTTTGTTGCTTTCGATTTTATGTTAACAATCAAACTAAATTTCTACATTCCTTGCCCTTATTTTACCCACTCTCCCATCCCACCTCCCATCTTAAAGTAGTAGTCCCTCTAACATTCTTTGTAGTACTGGCTTTGTAGAGATATATTATTTTAGCTTTTTCTTATCTGAGAAGCTCTTTATCTGTCCTTCAAATTTGAATGCTAGACTTACTGGTTACGTGATTCTTGGTTATAGATCTTTGGTTTTCATCACACTAAATATTTTCTGCCAATCCCTTCTGGCTTGCAAAGCATCTAGTGAGAAATCAGCAGGGAGTCAAATGGGTGTTCCTTTATAAGTTACTACTTGCATTTCTCTTGCTTTTTAAAGGATTTTCTCTAACTTTTGCCATTTTAATTATGATGTGTCTCAGTGTGTTCTTGTTTGGGGTCATCTTGTTTGGGATTCTCTGTGCATCCTGCACTTGTATGTTTATTTTCTTTGCAAGGTTAAAAAATTTTTCAGTCATTATTTCTTCAAATAATTTCTTGATCCCTTGCTTTTCCTCTGTCCCTTCTGGCTCACCTATTATTCTGATATTCTTATGTTTGATATAGTCTCAGAGGAATCTCAATCCATTTTCATTTTTTAAAAATTATTTTCTAATTGTTCAGGCTGGGTGTTTTCTGTTGGCTTTTCCTGCAAATCACTGCTTTATGCTTCTATTTTATCTTGTTTGTGACTTTTATGTCATTCTTCATTTCAATTAATGTAGTCATCATCTCTGTCTGGTCTGTATAATGGTGTGTAAGTCTTCTTTAATACTTGCTATCTTTCAGTTCCTTATCATTCAGTTCCTTGAGTATTTTTATAATCATTACTTTGAGCTCTGTTTCTGATGTGTCATCTGTCCCCTTCTCTTTATTTTGAGCTCCCATTCTCTGGTTACTCATATTTGCAGCTTCTCTTGACCCTTGCTGCTCTAGTTTCTTTGTTGGTCACTGCTGATACTGGCCAGGTCTGCGGGGGAGGGGCACTTGTGTCTTTGTTTTCTTCCTGTAGCTCAGGGGGTCATACAGTGAGTTTGGGTATGATTGCACTTTCTGTCCTCAGGTAACCTGGCATGTAGATTCTGTCCTCGTTCTTGGGTTTAGTCCTGTATGCTAGTCAGTCAGATTGGCTAGTTGTGGGGTGAGAAACATGTGCACACAGCCCCCTCTCTCCTTCTTCTTCCTGGCCATCGTGCTCACACTGCAGCTCCACACCACCCAGTCGCTCCCCCACCTCTGGAAACTGGAGTGAAGTTTGACCACTGTATTTTGTAGACCAGTCTGGACTTACTGGGGCCAAAGTGATGTAGTTGTGGTATCTCACACCCCACTTCTGGGCCCCTTTTCTTCTGTCCCATGGACCTGAGGTCTGGAGTGCTCTCCTGACACCTTCTTCCTTCTCTCTCCTTTAACAGTAGAGTCCCAAGTAGGGCCCCTGGAGTAACCATGTCCCCACAATTCCCCTTTTATTTCACTTTTTTTAACCATCTGCCTCTCTGCAGGTACCTTAATGCATTGCATTTGTTTCTTAGCTGTGATTGTGCAATGTGTAGAGGGTTCTTGGTTGAGGTATAGGTTTTTTATTAGTTGTAATCTCCAGAGGTGTTTTTTGGAGGTGCCTCTCCCACCACCATTTTGTTGTCCTCTCTATTGTTCTGGAAATTCTAATTTACACCATTATGTAAGAGAAAAATAAGAGCATAAATATTGGAAAGAAATAAAAAACATATGATTACTTTCAGATAATATGATTAAATATTTAGAAGCCTTAGAGAGTAAAAAAAAAACAATTTTAAGTAGTACACAATAAGGCAATCACATACAAATAAATATAACAAAGTTTGTAACATTTATATATACAAATACAAGTAAGTTATAAAATATATTGAAAATCTAATGATGATACTAAGTGACATTAAACAGGCCTTGTTCTAGGTGCTTTATATAACTCATAGGTCTTATAAGAGCTATTTTTATTATACTGAAATTACAGGTGAGGAAATGTAGGCTCAGGAAAGTTGAATGGGCCATCACCACATAGCTATTGAGGTGGCAATAAGATTACTATGCCAGGCCGATTGATTCTACAATCTCTTCTCTAAATTTCTTATACTGTCCTTTGATTTTAATCACAAAATCAACACAAAATATAAAATACCAAAGCCAAAATTAAAAACCTTGCAAGATTCATGAAGAAAAAAATTAAATTGTCTTAAAAGTCTAGCTGAGAACATGGATGGCAGAAATCATATTATTTATTTATTTTTCTCTTCCAACAATTAGCACAGTGTTGGGTCCATTTATGAAATACCTAGTAAGTATTGGTAAGTGCATAAACTAATAACATTTAATATTATAGAGATGTAGGAAAACAGGCATTCCCATTTGATGTTGATGGGGTATAAAATTGTATAAACTTTTTAAAATGTTTTGATATTATTATTTATAAGTAAAATGTATATACTCTTTAATCAGAAAATTCTTTTACTATTTCATTTTACATAAATATTTTATACTATGTAAGAATGTGTCTGACAGCAAAAACTGAAAACTTGATAAATTATGCCTTAATAAATAGAGGGCTGTGTTTTTCACATATAAGTAGACATGGAATGTGTTTGCTGTTACTAAGGTATTTCAACATCTGAACAGTTCCAAGACTATCATTCTTCCCTGACATCCTTAGCATCTTGTGTTTTTCTCCCTGAGCTTATTTCATTTTGATTTCAAAATACCAAACTCATCATTAGGTAGCAAGTTTACATTCCAGAAAGTAAGAAGGGAAAAAAGAATAGCAACAATGCACTCTCTTTTCACACCTGTCATTTCTACCAGAAAGAAAGATATGTTTCTGAAAAGCTCCCATCACCAGGTTTTATATTAAATCTATACATTTACAAATGCATCACTCTAAATATAAAAAGTAATATTTAAAAACTTATTTGGTTTTCAGTACACATTTGATACTGTCTGCCACATTCTCACAATCAATGCTGAAAAGTATATGTAAAATATCTGTGCACCATTTATAGTGTAAAAACATTAAAGTGGAAAATCAACTAATTAAGACATAACCATGTGTGGAAAAGAGAGGAGAATGAAATAGGAGGTGCCTTTCATCATATACTTTAATTTTGAGGTTAAGTGTCCAAGTACCTTAACACACACCTAATTGCTATGGTGACAGAAAAACTCTGAACTCAGAAAAATATTGTAAAATATTTAAATACATAGTTTTCATATTAGTTATGTTTTATAATGCATTGTTTTCCACTAAACTTAAGACATCCACATTTTATTTTTCAAGACTGCAAGCATCAGTGATCTTCTGACAATCTGAGACACAGCTTAGTCTAGACTTTGGTATACCACCCAAAGACCCAGTGTCAAAACCTGATGCAAACAGTAGACTGATACCATTAATAAAACACTGATACATTTTTGGGTCAAGATGGAAGAGTAGGTAAATGCTCTGCTCACCTCCTTTCAGGACTACATCAATTACAACTCTACTACAAAACAACCACCATAGAAAATCACCTGAAGTATAGCTGAACAAAAGCCCTACAACTATATCCATACAGAAGAAGCCACATCGATACTGTTAAAAGGGGTGAAGGCATGAAATTGGCTGACCCCACACCCAGATGCCCAGCCCAGAGTTCCAGGGCCAGGGAGAGAAATCCTCATAATTTCTGGCTGTGAAAACCAGCAGAGATTGTGGTTGAGTGAGTCACAGGGTGGCTGCAATTTCTGATGCTCCTTTCGAAGAACCCACGTGCAGACTTACTCACTGATTAACTCACGTGCTCTGAGTTCATGCTGGAGCAGCAGAGTGACAGGTGCCAGGAACATACAGGAGGAACTGAATTGTCCAACTTCAGAGTAAGTTCTGGAGAGGCAGTTTTCTCCCAGAGGGAGGGACTGGTGAAAGTCATTGCTTCTTTGTTGAGTCTTCCTCTGGCCTGTATGCTGAAGCAGATATGGCAGAAGCCATACCTGAGTCTCCACTGAACTGGCTATGACCTTTTTTCTGCCCTACTTTAGTGATATCCTGAAATCCCAACCCACACAACTTTTGAACATATCCAAGCCACTTCCAACGGCTTTTGTGTATAACCTGTCCTAGCTCATGCTGCAAACTTTTATAAAATTTCTCAAAGGTTCACAAAAACCAAACAAGCAGTATTTGATTTCAGCATGTTCTGTACCTCTAGCTGAGCAGCTCTAAGCCCAACACTAGTGACAGTCAGCTTCAGATCATGGCTTGACCTATCTAGGCACCTCCAACAGTGCATTCAGTGGCCATCTGTCGATTGCTTTGTGTATCATACCAAGTGGCCTCAGGCAGAGCACCAGCCAGCAGCTAAACTTGGCCTGCAGTGGGTTGCCACTCAGGAAGCCTCAAGGCTGGTATGCATGATGGTCAGCTTTGGACCAAGCTGGAGCATTACCGAGTGGCCTCTAAAAATGACACACCCATAGGGCAGACTGGGCAGTCACCAGAGTCCACTAAAGCAAACCTTGTTCGTAGGGTCTTTTCTTGCACCTCAGCTTATCCGTTGTAGTCATGGCCAGTCCTTACAACAATGTAGCCTTAGGGTCAGTCACTCCCACTGACAAGCAAACAGCAACCAAAGCTCAACTACAAGAGGGAGGCAGCCACAACTGTGGACAAGAAAAGGGCCACATTTGATTGCAAGGTATAAAGTAAGTTGCAAAACTCCCATTTTCTGGAGCATTTTCTCAATCCATTGAGATATTGTTTCCCAGAAATTGTCATCAGTTTGGCTCAAATAAACTCATTAAAGTTTCCTAAGGATTTGGATGTTTTTACATCAACGCACTCCAAACAAGACACTTGCAGCACCTAGCTCTGGTGACAAGGGAGATAGTACTACTGGGTCCCGTAGGACACCTACTATATAAGGCCACTCTGTTAAGACCAAGAGGCATAGTAGCTTTATCTAATACATAGAAACAAACACAGAGAGGCTGCCAGAATAGTGAGTCAAAGAAACATGTCACCGATAAAAAAAATGGAAGAAAGCTTCAGAAAAAGAACTAAGCAACATGGAGACAAGCAATCTATTATATGCAGAATTCCAAACACTGGTTATAAAAATGCTCAATGATCTCAGAAAGAACCACAACAAAGAGATAGAAAACATAAAAATGGATCTAGAAAACAAAACGAACACACAAAAAAACAGTTAGAAATAAAGGCTACAATAAATGAGATGAAGAATACATTAGAAGGAATCAACAACAGATTAGATGTAGACCATCAAATGAGCAATTTAGAAAATAAGGCAGCAAAAAATTCTCAAGCAGAAAAGTAGAAATAAAAAAGAATCTACAAAATATGAGGACAGTTTAAGGGGCCCCTGGGACAGCTTCAAGTGTACCAACGTTAGCATAATAGCAGTGCCAGAAAAAAAAAAGACAGAGAGAGCAGGAAGTTGAAAACCTATTTGAAAAATAATGACTGAAAATTTTCCTCACCTGGCAAAGGAAATAGATGTACAAGCTTAGGAAGGACAGGGAGTCCCAAACAAGATGAATCAAAACAGGCCCACACTGAGACACGTTCTAATTCAATGTTGTTTAACCTGCAGCCTGTGGGCTGCATGAGGTCCAGGACAGCTTTGAAGGCATCCAACACAAATTCGTCAATTTTATTAAAACAATACGAAAATTATGCAAGTATCTTTTTTTTTTTTTTTTTTTAGCTCATCAGCTATTGTTACTGTTAGTATATATTATGTATGGCCTAAGATAATTCTTCCAATGTGGCCTATGGAAGCTAAAAAGCCAGAAACCCCTGCTCTAATTAAAATGCCAAAGGTTGAAGACAAAGAAACTGTCTTAAAAGCAGCAAGAGGAGTTCCCTGATGGTGTAGTGGCTTAAGGTTTCAGCGTTGGCACTGTCAGCGGGTTCGATTCCCAGTCAGGGAGCTACCCACATACCAAAAAAAAAAAAAGCAGCAAGAGAATAGCAGTAGTTACCTACAAGTTATCTAAGTTTCATTAAAATTCAGCTAATTTCTCAACGAAAACTTCGCAATTCAGAAGGGATTGGCAGGAAATATTCAGTGATTAAAAGCAAGGACCTACAATCAACAATACTCCAGCTAGCAAAGCTGTCATTTAGAATCAAAGGATAGATAGAGCTACCCAGACAAGAAATCTAAAGGAGTTTATTGCCACCAAACCAATATTATAAGGAATCTTAGAGTACTACTTTAGAATAAAAAGAAAATAGAAAGATCAAAAATATAAATTAGAAAATAGCAATAATTATGTATCCAGCAATAATTACTTTCAATGTAAATAAATTAAATGCTTAAATAAAAAAGATAAGGTGGCTGAATGGATAAGAAAACCAAATCCTTATATATGCTGCCTACAAGAGACTCACTTCAGATTTAAAGGCACAGAGATGAAAAGTAAAGGAATGAAAAAATAGTATTTCATGAAAATGCTGAGGTGGTAATATTTATACCAGACAAAATAGAATTTAAAATCAACTCTATAACAAGAGATAAAGAAGGACCCAGTAATCCCACTTCTGGGTATTTGCCGGAAGAAACCCAAAATGCTACTGCAAGGTGATATATGCATCCATACGTTCACTGCAGCATTGTTTACGATGGGCAAGATGTGGAGGGATCCTGGGTGTCTGTCATGGATGAATGGATAAAAAGCAGGTGGTACATTTATAACATGAAATCTTTTTGGGCCATGGATGGAAATAGGTTCTTGCCATCTGTGGCAGCATAGATAGACCTAGAGGGTACAAAGCTGAGTGGAGTATGTTAAACAGAGAAAGACAGATACAATGTGATTTTGCTTCTATATGAAATCCAAAGAAGAAAATAAACAAACAAAACAGAAACAAATTCATAAATACAAAAAACATTTTGATGATTGCCAGACAGAAGGGGACTTGGGAATGAGTTAAAAAGGGAAGGAATTAAGAATTACAAATTGTTTTTTACATAGTAGTAATGAGGATGTAGGGTATAGCACAAGAAATATTGTCAATAATATTATAATAACTATGTATGATGTCAGATGGGTACTAGATTTATCAGGATGATCGATGGCAGGGGGTTGGAGGACCGGATGAATTGGTGAGGGAATTAAAAAGTACACATTGGTTGTTACAAAATAGTCATAGGGATATAAAGTAAAGCACAGAAAATGAGGCCAATAATATAGTAATAACTGCATAGTGCCAGGTGGGACTACTCAGGGGGATCACTTCTCAAATTATATAAATGTCTAACCAATATGTTGTACACTTAAAATTAATATAAAAAATATTGCCTAAATAAATAAATAGTGAAAAAATAAAACATGGATACACATATTTTATTCTTTTCCTTCCCTCATCATCTTCATACCAAAAATTGATTCTTCTTTTTGGTTAGACAAGATTTCTAGGTTATCATACTTGCCTATTTATATATTTTTATTTCTTAGTTATAATCAGCAGTATTTATCACTTCAATACTTATGAGAACTAAATAGAACACAAGACATACAATATTCTATTGTTAGTTTTATTTTTTTTTAATGAAGCTTTTATATCCGTACAAGTATTTCAACCCGATCTGGACAAGTCACAGAAAAATAGCTTTCTAAATCTACATCTTAGCATGGTACATTAATGTAAATCCAAGTCATGGTCCATTAGGTGTGATTTATACTTCTCATTAAATTTAGCTATAGCAATATTTTTATCTGAAAAAAAAAGTTAATAGTAAACATTTTTACTATGAAAAGAATTTAGATTCTCTATAAATAACACTTCTATGGCAGTTCATTATTTCTGCTTCTATAATGCTAATTAGTAAACCAAATTAGGTATGTGTTGAAATCACTAATAAGCAACTTGTTTAATATTTTTTGTTAAAATCTAAAGCAATGCAAATAAGTTATATTAAGCTTTAAAATCTCATTAAAATTCTGATACCAAAAGAATTTGGAGAAAACATAAATGTTTCTGTAACACATTCTTTAATTTAAAAAGAAATGAATAACATGATTCTTACAACAGTCATGTCTGAACATTGCAGGCATTTTTCACAAGGACAATTTAGCTGACCGTGGAGGCATAGTAAGTATACCAAGATTGTGTTATGATTCAGTATGTACTAATACTTCTTAGCCCCTTCTGTGGGAATATTTTATTTTTCCACCATGTAGAAGTTGATTTTGGCTTTGTGACTTTGACCAAAAGATTTTTCGGGAATATGACACGTGAGTTCATGCAGGTGGAGACTTTCTCTGTAATTGCATGGATTGGTTTGTTCTCTCCTGTACCCCTGTCTACAGACATGAGAATTTCATATCCCAGATAGGATATGCTTTTTCATCTTGGATACAAACACATTTATTTCCAACTCATATCTTGGAGACAAAACTTATTGAACCCAGTATGACCAGCAGAGACAACCTGAGAAGCAGATGACCCATATAGCCATGAGCGCAAACTTGGTTGTGCCTTTAAATCACTTATTTCCCATGTTGTTTGCTATGCGGCACTGCTAGAGCAAAAAACATACATATGGATAGTACCCCAGATTGGTGAAAAGGGGAAATATATACAGCCAAAATCATTCTTGAAAAATCTTCAGTCATTAATAAAATACATCATAGTTACTTTTGTGTAAACATCCCTGTGATATGTCCAAATAAATGTATATTCCAAAAATATATGAAATAATGTATATGTAAACTATAATTTTATAGTACTACATTTTAACTATCAAATACATTCAGCCTATGGATAAAACACAAAGTGATAATCATTGAGGAATAGCATGACTTCTGTTTAATGACCACTCCTGGGCATGCATTCTTTAGTAGAATTGTCTCCTTAATAGAAGGGCTACTTTCTTCTTTTCCTTCCTTTTATTTGTATTATTTTTATAACTGTGCATTGGAAGTCTCTAAATAACTCTGCTACCAGTAAAATATATCTACTTATATTTTCATCTTTCATGCCTTTTTGATTAAGTAAAAATATGTACAGACTCAATTATTCAATAATAAATATATTAATTGGTATAACTGCCAAAATTATCTCAGTTACAATAAAATTTAAGTCTTTATTTCTAAAACACTTTTTTGTTCATTTTTTAAATCTGTAAGTTCCATTCCCTGATAATTGCCCCTCCCTCCTCACATAATTTCAATGGCTGGTTTCATTCATTCATTCATTCATTTGACCAGAAAATGAAGAATTCGTATGAGATAGAACTACTATAGTTAAGCACTATTAGGCTATCTAATCTTTGAAGACTTTTATATCATACATAATATCTTTTAAGAAAAATGGAATAGCTTTATGGGTTATAATCTTGGGGGTCATATCAATAAAAAGGTGGGAAAGTAAGAAAAGATCAGAAAACAAAGAAGAAGAAAAAGAGGAAGGAGGAAGAGGAGGAGAAGGCAGCGGAGTAAGACATTTCACTAAAGTGTCAAACTTATTTTACGTGGTGATAGAGCCAGTAAGACAAGAAAAAAGTTGAGTATTTTGTAAACTACATTATTTATTATGTATCTAAGAGTTTAATTTTGTAAACATAATAATTTATTGCTGATGGCATTTAAATGTATTTATTAATCATTGGGAGCTTTGTAAAGGAGCCAATTAGTCACAGAGACAAGCTCTGTGTATTATTACATAACTTGTTCATTGTAATATAACTTTATAAAATGGGCCCAGTAATTCAGACTGTCAGTTTGTCCACCAGCCTGAAATCTGTGTTTCTTGGTAGTGTTATTAATAACACAACTCTCCTAGGAAGACAAACAGGGGTGTGAATTAAAAGGATGCCTCAAAAACTATTATCTCCCTTCTAAAACATCCTAAAGTAAAAGTTATCTGGTGGTAAGTATTTTAATTTTAAAATATAAAACAACATTTTATTTTATTTTTCTACATGTAGATATTATTCAATCTCTCAAGACCCTCTTTATTTATTTTTGTTTTTGGCACAATGACTAAAATTTTTAAATTTATAGATAAATGTTAATTCTTTAGTGGTTACCTACAGACCAACTTCAGATGTTCATCACATTCAAAGAACCATAAGAGAGCTTTGATTTGAGCAAGCAGAAAGTCACTTCCATTCATTATAGTGTTTCACTCATAGTAACTAAAATGTCGCCTTTATAGCATTTGTAATTAGATGTTTTTTCTGATTTAAAAGGCACTTAGAGATATTATTTTACAAGTACTTAAAACTTAGAAAGGAAAAGTGATATATAAATATATATGTTGTTTAAAATAAATAAATAAATAAATTAAATAAATAAATAAATAAACAAACTTTATTTTTTTATATATGTATATGTGTATATATATATATATATATTACTTATATCCAAAAGAAAATCATTTTTTTGGATATTTTATATATGTAAAGTATAAGATAACATACATACACAAATCTCTGGAAACAAACAAACAAACAAAAAGGACACTTCTGAACAATCCCTGGGACAAAAATGAATCACAA
This sequence comes from Lyroderma lyra, assembly GCA_004026885.1. Classification (NCBI taxonomy): domain Eukaryota; kingdom Metazoa; phylum Chordata; class Mammalia; order Chiroptera; family Megadermatidae; genus Lyroderma; species Lyroderma lyra. Next base: position 42,545 of record PVJL010007119.1, on the reverse strand, counting down.
GGAAAGTTCAGAATTGCTGAGATGCTCATAAAAAGGGAGGTTAAAGTTAAATCTAATTCTTTGAATTATGATATAAAAAAATAAAAAAATAATGACCTAAAATTTCTACAAAGCAGGGGTTCCCTGGTGGTGTAGTGGCTAGGCTTTGGCGCTCTCAACGCCACAGCCTAGGTTTGATTCCCAGCCAGGGAATTCCCTCCCCGACAAAAAGAATTTCTACAAATCAAAAAATTCAGGTGTATCATTGAGTATAAGTAGAAGATAGAAATAAATTTCAAAACAGCGGAAATCAGTGATATAGATAACAAATAATTATAAATATTCAATGAAGTTAAATTTTTATTTAAAAAAGTTCTTAAAAACAAACACACAAAAAACTCATGGACACAATCAATAGTTTAATGGTTATTTGGGAGTAAGTGGGGAGGGGGAGAAGAGTGGGGTTGGGAGAGGAGGGAGGGGGAGCCAAATATATGGTGATGGAAAGAGAACTCATTCTGGGTGGTCAACATATAATACAACAAATAGATGATGCACTGTAGAATTATACACTTGGAACCTATGCAACTCTTGATAACCAATGTCACCCCAATAAGTCTAACAATAAAAGTATTTTATAAAAAATCAATAAACCTCTCATAAGATTTAATTCAACAAAATATATTTTCAATATTAACAGCATAACCCTGATCCCCAAAACCTAACAAAAAAAAATGCAGACCAACTTCATGAATGTAAACATAAATGTCTTTATTATAATGGCAAATTGATATACTCATATAAAAATGATAATATATTGTGTAAAAAATGACTTCTACCATGATTGCACCATTTTTAACATTCAAAAATTCTTTAATACACCATACTATTATAGAATAAAAAATAAGTGATTATATCAAGACATGTAGAATAATAATTTAATAAGACTTAACATTCACTCACAATCAAACCGGTAAAAGTTTCTATCCAATTATGTATCAAAGGACACTTTGGTTGTTTCCATGACTTGGCTAAAAGACGTGGCACATATACACAATGGAAAATTACTCTACCATAAGAGTAAGTGAAATACTGCCATTAGTGACAATGAATGTATCTTGAAATTATCATCCTAAGCAAAATAAGTCAGACAGGAACAGTCAAGAACCATATGACCTCACTCGTGTGTGGGATATATGAGGGCAGTATGAAAAAAATTCCAGCCATCAATGCCTCTATTTTTCATATTACATGGATCTATACTTTCTATACAGCCTGCGTAAAACTGACAGCCACAAATGAACAAGACAAACATACAAGAAAGAGAAACTCATGGACTCAGACAATAGTTTAGTGGTTACAAGAGGGTAAAGTGGGAGAGGGGTAGTTGAGGAAGTGGGGTCAAATATTTGGTGACAGATAACTGACTCTGGATGGTGAGCACATAATGCAACACACAGATGTGGTACTACAGAAATATACACTTGAAACCTATATAATTTTGCTAACCAATGTTACCCCAACAAATTCAATTAAAAACAAGTTTCTAAAAAAATGTAAATTATATCAAATGTATAAGTAAAATTTAAAGGTATCTCTGGTAAATTTTGCAAAGCATTTACAGAATTCTAACCTTTTACAAACTCTTCCAGAAAATACAGAAGGCAACAATACTTCCAAACTCATTTTATAAAGTCAGTATTACTCTTTCGCTAGAGCCAAACGAAGATGGCACAGGAAAAGAAAACTACAAAATAATATTCCTTATCAATATAGGCATAAAATTTCTCAACAAAGTACAAGCAACCCCAAACCAGCAACATTAAAAAGGATTATACAGCTAGACTAATTGAGTATTACCCCAAGATGACAAGGTTAGTTTAACATTCTAAAATCAACCAATGTAATACATTATATTAATAGAATAAAGAAAGAAAAGTACATCCTGCTCTCAATAGAAAGAGCATCATGCAAAATACAGCAACAATGCAGGGTAAAAGCATTCAGCACACAAGAAATAAAAGAAAATTTTCTCAACTGATGAAAAGCATTATCACGCCTCCCCCCAAAATACCACTACAAATAACATCATATTTAATACTGAAAAGCTAAGTGTTCTCACTCCACCCGATAGAGAGCAAGATGAGGATATCTACTCTGACTACTTCTATTCAATATTCTTTGGGAGATTTTAGCTAGGAATATTTTTCAAAAACTATAAACTTAAAAATTTAGATTGGAAAGGAAGAAGTAAAACTATGTTTACTCACAGATGACATAATCTTGTATGTAGAAAATCCCAGGACATCCACAAAAAGTCTATTAGAACTAATAAATAAATTTATCACGGATGTAAAATCTAAGATCAATATGCAAAATCATCTGCTACACTAGCAATGAAAATCAAAAACAAAATTTTCAAAACAATCATATTCATGAAAGTATCAAACACATGTAGGGATGGATTTAATAAAAGAAGTTGTAAGATTTATACTTAAAGCTACAAGACTTTATTGAAAACAAAGATTTAACTAAATAGAAGACACCTCATGTTCCTGGATTAGAACTTTTTAATATTATTAAAATGACAATATTCCCCAAGTTGATTTACTGATTTAATACACTATGTATCTAAAAGTCCCAGCTAACTTTCTGTAGAAATATAAGAACTGACTCTAAAATTTATATGGAAAGAAAAAATATTCCAGTGACTTAAATAATCATGAAAAAAAGAACAAAGTTGGAGGGATCACACTGTGAACTTACTATTGAAGTTACAATAGTCAAACAGTGTAGCACTGATATAAGGATAGATATAAATATCAATAAAATAAAATTGATAGCAAATAAATTAATGTTTACATTTATGGTTAATTGATTTTCAACAAAGGTGTCAAGAAAATTTTATTAGGAAGGAATGGTGTATTTGAACAGCTAGTATCCACATTTTGAACAGCTAGTATCCACATTCAAATGGATAAATTTGAATCTCTTTTCATACCATATATAAAAAAACCTCAAAATGAATCTGTAGATCTAAAAATAAGAGCTAAAATTATTAAAGTCTTAGAAGATAATGTAGGAGTAAATTTTGTAATCTTGGATTAGGAAAATATTTTTCAGATATGAAAACAAAGGTATAAGTGACAAAAGACACAATAAGTAAACAGTATTACATTAAAATTTAAAATCTTGTATTGCAAAATATACCATCAAGAAAGTAAAAAAAAAAAACCCCACAGAATGAGAGGAAATATTTGTAAATATAGATGAGATAGTGGGCTTGTATACAGAATATATAAAGAACTCTTACAACTCAACAACAAGGACAGGGAGTTCCCTGGTGGTGTAGTGGCTTAAGGCTTCGGAGCTGGCACTGTCAGCACTGCGGCCTGGGTTCGATTCCCAGCCAGGAAACTACCCACGTATCAAAAAGCAAAAAAAAAAAAAAAAAAAAAAAAAAAAAAAAAAAAAAAAAAAAAAAAAAAAAAAAAAAAAAAAAAAAAAAAAAAAAAAAAAAAAAAAAAAAAAAAAAAAAAAAAAAAAAAAAAAAAAAAAAAAGGACAATAAAGGACAATCCAATTTATACAAAGAATATTGTCAATACTATATAGAGAACAAGAAGGAGTCATCAGTATGGCAGAATAAAAAATCTCAGATCTTTTCTCAGAGAAACACCAATTTAACAGCAATATGAGGACTAAAATGCATTTATGAGATAACCAGCATCCCTATAAGAAGGTATGTACCCAAAGGAGCACAAAACTGAGAACAGCTGCATTGAAACCATTAAGAGGAGCAATTTCTCTTCTCCTGAATCAGTCTCACCCTCAAGCAGGTACAGTTCAGTGCCTACAGAGATCTCCTATCCTGCAACTTCCTCTTGGGGAGGGCAGGAGAAAGTAGGGTGAATGACTAATGTCTCTGGGCTTTCAGTGCATTTCCCAAGATACCGGCTTCTGTCTTGCCTCATACTGAGCACTGAAAGAATCAGCATAGCCTGGGCACCTGGTTCAGTTGGGAAAAAATAAAAGGGGCTGGCAACTTCCAGGGGCTGTCATGACTGTGAGGTGTGGAGAAGGTGTAGAGCTGAGGCTCCTCTAGTAGGAAGTGGGGAGTAGAACATGGCTCCAACACACAGGGCTTACCGTGCACTGACTGATTAGCTGGTTTCTGTTTTACCTCACACTGACAGAAGTCATAGTCAGATACCAGAGAAAGTAAGAGATTATGAAATCCTGAAAAAAAAAGAAAAAAAAAAAGGACATCTAAGGCAACCACTAACAGAAGCCCATATCTAGCCAGTCAGTCAGTCCATAAATATTGGGAAAGGTGACTATTCAAATGTGCCAACACCAACACAAAACCTCAAGGAACTTGAAAATTCAAGAAAACATGACATGGTAAAGAACAAACTAAATCTCTAGTTGCCAACTCTGAGGAGATTTATGAATTATTGACAACGAATCCAAAATAATAATCTTTAAAATGCTCAGTAATTTCCAATAGAACACAGAAAACTAAATGAAATCAGGAAAATGATACATGAACAAAATGAGAATATTAACAAAGAAAAATAATTTAAAAAGCCAAACAGAGATTGTTTTATTCCAGAAAAAGTTAACCCAAAAAGAGCAGGGTGACAGTAGCTATATCAGACAAAATAAACATTAATTCAAAAATTAACACACAATAAAGGTCATTATATATAATGATAAAAGAGCCAATTCATTAGGAATATAACAATTATAAATACTACACACCCAACAACCAAGTACTTAAATACACAAAGCAAACATTCACAGATCTGAAGAGAGAAATATACAGTAATTATAATATAGTAGGAGATTACTACTCTACTTTTAATAGTAGATAGCACCTACAGATAGAAAATCAATACAAACACAGTGGACTTGAACAACACTATAGTAAAATGGACCTACCAGACATATACAGAACATTCTACACAGCAGCAGCAAAATATACATTCTTCTTAAGGGCATATGGAAGATTCTATGATCGATCACATGTTAGATTACAAAACAAGTCTTAACAGATTTCAAAGGACTGAAAAAATACCAAGTTCATTTGAGACCCAAATGAAATGAAACTAGACATCAATAACAGAAGGCTAAAAAATTCACAAATGTGGACATTAAATAATGCACTCTTCAACAATTGAGGCAATGTATAAAACTTGATTTTAGTTTTGTAAGATCCATACAAGTTTTCTAATTTCTAAACTATGACATAATACTTTCTTATAAGCCACCAAATCTGTGGCAATTTGTTATAGTCATAATAAGAAAGTAATACAGAGTTACTAGCTATTAATTGTCACATTCCCTTGATAGAAAATTTCTTTACTGAATGTGGCATACTATCCCACTACAGTAAGAAGTTTCCACTATGTATAAAGCTGGAGGAAGCTTTCATCATGTATTAGAAAGCTCTCAGAAGGATGGGATATTTTATTTAAGAGTTTTAATGGAAGAATGGTATGTTCTTTGTAAGAGCTTTAATTTCACAATTTCCCATGTATTAGTAAATAAAAACAACAGACTATTTATTATTTCAACATGCAATGTACCAGAAAAAAAAGAATATAATTCTATTTTGGCAAATTCTCTAGCCATAGTACATTGGGCCATCCATTAATTGGTCACAATAGGTCGGGGTGGATATTTTGTAGTTTCTTAGGCATGTGGTATCTATGTGATATACTCAGAACCTCAGAGGTAACTTTTGAAGCCATTCTACAGAAAAATGGATGGGTGTGTATTTTATATTTAAAGATCATACCTAAGAACTTCACTCTTATATCTTCACTTAATTACGATTAAGCTGTGACATCAGAAAAAATGAAACTTACTTTTGAGGATTTATAATTGTCCACATTTTACATGACAATCTCCTTCTTAAGCTCATACTAAAACATAGGATTGCTACAAAATAATGTACAAAGCAATCATGAACTGTAGAGAAATGAGATAGAAAATCAGTGCAAGACTTCTACTGTGTAGAGACTTTTCCATTGCTAGGTTCCTGAAATTTGGACCCCTTCACTCTGGCTCCTGTAGTACATGGCAGCCAGCACCATCTGCCACTTAGTAGCTTTCACCAGTAACTGTTTCAGAGTGCCTCTGGTACAATGTATCCCCTCAAGCTGCTTTCTGTAGCAACTGAGAGTGTGAACTTGCATTAATATCCAGGTATGGCACCACTGTGACATCTCTGCCTTTCAGTGAGCTATGGTGTCTTCACCATCACTGGTGAAGTTCTAGATCTCAGCCTGGAGTGGGGAATTCTCCTGTGGGTATTCCCTAAGCCCTGGTGTAGTGAACACTCATTACATCTGCTGTTCCTATATATTTAGATCTCTCTTTACTTCTTGCTAGTCAATTCATTATTCTTCCAATCCCCTGTTAATGTTAACAATTTTTTATATTAAACTTTCTCTGTTGAAATTACTGTGTAATGTTTGTTTCAATTGGGTCACAACTAATAAATTGTCCCTGGGCTTCACACTCCAGAGGAGCTCAACTAATATTGAACAAGTAACTGAGTGGATGAGGAATGTTCACTAATTTTCAAAACACAAGTGGAGGGAATGGGCAAAAACAACAAAAATCTCTTGGGCATAATTAGGAATGACTCATGATCAGTCTGTCCAATGTGGCATGCTGCACAAATTTAATAGCTATTTCTAAACAGAACTAGGGAAAGCAGGGACTGATAACATCATTGCTCCATAATGATTCTTTTCAGCCAGACTTGGCAATAATCTCCATCAATTTGTGAGTAGAACTGCTACCAGTTGAAAACCTGGCATGAAGAGGTATACCTTGGGAAGGGTCCTCTTTAGTTTTAAAATAACATTACTATTACGTTGCACTCACCGAAACTGAGCTGGGGAAAAAAATGCTTATTTAACTACACAAAACAAATTATCTTTGTATAAGTTTTTATTGATTCCCGCCCCCCCATTTCTGTGCTACTTGAAGTGCAGTTTCAACTGCTAATGAGAAATTTGAAGCATCTAGCCAGTTGGCTTTAACCACAAAACAGTTATCTGTTTAGATGCCTCTTGATATTTCCAAACGAATTGAGCATATTTGCATACTTGTCTTCGGCTCAAGTAGAAGATATCTCTAACTTCCCACAGAGTTACTGCTTTGTTCTTCAGTGTCATTTTGTAGCATAATACATTTTTTTCTTTGTGTTGTTCTTTTTTTTTTTAATTAATTTTTGTTGTTAGACTTATTGGGGTGACATCTGTTAGCAAGAATTACATAGGTTTCAGGTATACAATTCCTAATACATTTTGAAAGCTGTTTCTCTAGCTGTATTGAACCGTGGTTGATCAAGGTATATACACTAGTTTGATTATAAATATTTAAGGGTAAAATATTGCAAATAAACTCAAGCAAGAAAATTCAAGAGAAAAAGATATGAGACTAATGTGCTGTGTATTTAAAATAAAAGCAGATGAAGTCTCTTCAATATATTAAAATTTATAGGCAATATTGATTATAAAATCATATGATTATCATAGAATAAATCAAACTATAATAAGGAAATGATTAAAGTTAGTAAGGCCTAAATTTTGAATATTTTTGGTTGTTTTTATTTTACACTTTTCTTTTTAGAGTTTCAGATTTATGTTAGCTTTATAGTTAAGAGATTGCTGTTTTCCATCATCTTAGGATATTACTAATAGTTCAATGTGAGATAATGGCATTTAACAATTAAAGTTTTCTGAAAATGATTCTAAGGAAAACAAATAAAGGCTTGAGGATGTAGAAGAAAAGGAATCAGAGAAGAGAGAACAGAAAGGTAGAGCTATAGAGAACAGGAAAAGAAAATAACTGAGTTTCTACTTGAAAGTTAATAGCAAGCTGACACCATGAGGTATGCTTCAACCATGTAAAATTATCTAAAATCTATACATACTTTTGTTTTAAAGTTAAGTTTCATATCTTAGACACACGGAGAATCACCTGACACCCTTTCAAGGACTCTCTAGTAAACTTTGTTGTTGCTGTTGTTATGTATTGATTGCCTCATTTCCATTTAGGTGGATTATCTAAAATATTTTCTATGAAGCAAAAATAAACTTTTTCCTGTGAGTTAACCAGAATTTATACAAATTCAGAGGGGAGGGCATTTCTCGCTAAGTGTACATTTTACATTAATATTTTATTATAGAAAAGCACTCAATGTGTTACAATCACAGATATTTTTTGAAGTGCTAAGAGACATAATCATGATGTTCACTCTTACAACTATATTACAGAAAAAGAAAAACAAGGGAAAATTATTAGAAAAAAGTGTTATTATTCAAATTGACAGAGGGCTGACTGACCTAGGGTGTTAAAAGCCTACTATTTCAGTGACCAGAGGTCACCTGACTGGGCACTGGATCTGGGAGCTTTCCTGAGAACAGAGGAATGAAGTGTGGGCGCTGACAATCAGTTTTCTTGGCCACTTTTTGGTCCCATTTGTGAGATTGATGTTGTTATTAATGAAGGGGAAACCAGGAAAATGGCAAAAATGAAACTGAAATGGCAAACTAGAAAAACTCTATCTTTTCTATGATGGGGAATCTATTTCAGGAAATAGAAACCTAGGCTTTAAGCAAGCTGGAATTAAAATTTAACCTGTAGGTCAAATTAAACTTTACAACGACAAGTGTAGTAATTACATATTTGTAAAAAAAGAGAACTACAACAACAACAAAACAAATTTGTAAATCCAGTGAAAGAACTAGCCTTCCCTAGAGAACTGATCTAAAGCAAAAGTTATGATTTTGAATTTATGCAACTTGAAAAGCCATATGAATCTTACATCCATGTCAATGTTAACTTGAAGTATTTTTTTAAAGTAGCAATAGTAAGAAGACTAACAGAACTTGGTTAAAAAACATAATCTTATTTTTCACTGACTTGACACCTATCCTGATGTTAATGACTCTATTAAGATGGAAGTGGTCATTGAGGATTGTCTACATATAGAATTTGAATATAATAAATCAAAGTATCATTTAAAAAATGTGATTGTCAGAAAAATTTACTGATTTGTAAGAATAAAAATCCAAATATAGAGTTACAACTGATCAAAAAAGAGATTACAAGAATTGGACCCAAGACAACAGAAGCAGAAACAATTGCTAAATATGAAATAATTGGATGCCGCACCAGTAAAAGGGGACTCAATTCCAATAAGACTATAACCCAACTCCAACAATGAGAGATGTGAACAGAAAATTTTCATTGAGGTACTTCTCATTGAGGAAGCCAGAAGGTACTTCAAGCAGTAGATCATTTTATGGAGAAAAGCTCCTGAAAAACTGAGGAAACAGAGGATAAACTTTCACCAGCGATTTGAATCACCAGAATCACAGACAACTGCTGAATAGCCTGAAATGTAAAGTGAATAGGAGAAAAAAAGCTCAAAAACTTCCAATATCTGTTGAGATTAAGTTCTGCAGGTTAAAGATGTTTGTAGATGTTCTGGCGGGGGGCGGGGAGGTAGGAAAGGCCAAACACCAGTTTATAATAGTCTTTCTTTTTCTCACATTTATCTTATGCTATAACTAAATGTTCTTCATGTATATACATTAAAAAGTGCTTTCTTAGAAACACTGGAACTTCCTAAGCTGCCTTTATTTTTACTGCACACTTTGATTTGATGTAAGCACTCATATGCATGGGTATAAACATTAAAACTTTTTATATGAGTAGGCTGGCATTTGTAATTTTGGTTTCTTTATATATAATGTTTATTTTAAATTCTTTTCTTCTTTTTATGCTAAAAATCACCTCTATTTTCTGCATGCAAAAGAATAAATATTTTGTGTTCAAATAATATTAGAAAACATAGCATCTCAATGTTTTTGAGTACCACATTTATGGTTTTACATATGTATTTGAGAAATGCATATGGAATGTTTCACTGTAGGCATTTCTGAGTCTACCATTCCATGGTTTCCTGAATTTATTTTCTTAGAGGTCTTCTGAATATTAATTATTTTCCCCTGAAACATTATATGGCATGTCATTGTAGCTATTTTTTCCCCATGTTAAGTAACAATTTTGCTACTACTACCCAGCAGATTCCACTGTATGTTGTTTTCTGCTATGTGGAGTTGACTCTGTTGGCATTTTAGAATTTGTTAAAACAATGTTATTTTTCCATTACTTTGATTTTTTTAAATTTAATGAATCTGTTCCCCCACATACACCCAAATATAATTTTCTTGATTTCACGAATATTTCTTCCCTTCCCAAGGGAGATTATGAGGTGAATTTATTAAGCATGTACTTATCCAGATCTGGACAATTTCCTGTTTGTTAAATTGAGACTTTGGCTAGTTCAAACTCAATTTTAAAACTTCACCCACTCTGTTTAAAATTTTTTTAACATTAAGTCCTTTGTTTAAAGTCTGGAAAAGAGAAGGCTGTAGTTATCTGTTCATATACATGGGGTCTGATTTTAAATACACTAAATATTGGGTGTAGAAACTACAGTAATGATGCCTGTTGTGTGAAACTACTTTCATTTATGGTCATTGGTTTTTGTATCAATATTTTTTTATGCATGTCAATGTAAATCTCATCATTTAAACTTACTGTATGAGTAAGCCCCATAACACAAACTACATTTTTTTAAAACTTGTTTTATTACTATAGCACTTTGATAAAATGGTCATTAACCAACTTCTTTTACTTGCCATGTGCTAAAGCTCACATTTTTAATGTGAACATCTGTGAATGGTAATGTTTTCCTTTATGTAAGTGTGTATTCAGAGTTCCAGATTTTAAAAGTGCCGAATATTTCATGGTCACTCGTATGTAGTAATCTAGAAAATATTTATTAAAAAACCTGAAAATTAATTTTATTTAACCAATCTCAAATTGTGCTACCATGAAGTATAATAAAGAATTTGAAACAGAAAAAAAAGTCTACAATCATTTTTTTTCAACCATTATTTTCAACTGTGATCATTAGATCACTATTTCCTGATCTATAAAATTATATCAGGAACATTCCAAAGGTTATTGGTCACTCATATTAAATTAAAAAAAATCTGTTTAAAAATCTAGTCTTGCAGCTTATTTAATCCTGTGCAACCCATGCCTCAGGCACACCTAGGCTGATTTCTTATAGCAGGTGGAATAGAAAATAGACACTGGCCTAGGCTGACCAAACATCCTGCTTTAAATGAGACAGAAAACAAAAGTTGGTCCATTTTCAAAAGGTACCTATGGTCCACCTAGTTTTACTGGGCAAAATTCAAGGTGCAGGTAGGCTGACCATAGGTATCTTTTGAAATGGGACAGTACAGTTGTAAAATGATACTTCTGGTCAACCTACACTGGCCACATTTTTCATTTCTCTTCCTTTTATTCCACCACCTGCATGAGAAAAGGAAAGATAACATGATCTGATTCTGAGATATGGTCTTCCTCTCTGTCCTGAAGATTCTTACTATTCTGGAACTGAGAAACTGAGGCTGAGTAGAGCAATAAAAAATGCAGGTAACTTTGTAATCTGTTCATTTTGCTTTGGAAAGAAAGCATGTGTCTTCCCTCTGGCTTGCTTTTTTTCTTTTCTTTTCTTTTTTTTTTTTTTTTTTTTTTTAGTATCTCCTACTAGTGGCTTTAGATCACAATGCTCATAAATTTCTGGGAACCATGCTTAACTTTAATTTTTTTTTTCTGTGAGGAGCTATTTACAAAGGAACATCATTATCTCAATATGGTTTTAGTGGTGGTCTATTATAAGCCATGTCTGGCTAGTATGTCAATTTTACTATTGCAGCTGAGCCTTGGGCAATCCCATGATCCACCTCTAACCTTCATGTCAAAACATGGAGTCAAAAGAATCACTGAGTGTTTCTTATGGTATTCTTCTCTGGCATAGATGGCACAGTCTTCTTAATCCTCGTTTAGGCTTCTACCTCAAACTATACCAACTTAAAAAAAAAAGCATGGAAGACCAAGTCTAGGAACACTTGTCAAGTTGTCTGTCCAAAGAATGTAGTGGAGACTCTGAGATTCTATGGCCTAATGAGCTTTCAGTAGAGAAATAAAATACCAGTCTCTTACCTTGCAGGAACATTCAGTTTCTATGTCTCTGAGGATGAATCTTCATCTAGAAGTCTTTCTTAATCTGGGGAGAAAAACATTTTATTTTTTCCTAAATAGGTAGGAAAAATAAAACCATTTTATTTCTAGCAGTGATTTTCCCATCAATGGTAACCCAAAGTGTTCTCTTCTCCTCCACCGTAGTGTTTTTGATTATATATTCTATTGGGGAGTAAAATGTAGTAGGAGAATGAGGAAAAAGGAAGTTAACTGTAAAAGGGAAGTTTCATAGGCCCTGAAAAACAGTGTCTGGCTCTATTTATGAATGGAATTATTAAAAATATGGATTACCTAGTGTTGATTTTTTATGATTGTAGACTCTAGTACTATTTTTCCTGACATCAGGAAAATTCTTCACTCAGTATCCTATCCTGTACTTATTGCTTCAACTCATGCTAGGTTAAATATTTTCATGTGACTTCAATGTTCACTGCTCCCTACACTGTCTTTCCTATCTTGGTAGATGGAAATTTTACTTTGTAGTTTTTTTGGTCAATTTGGAATTATTCTTGATCCATCTAATATTCTTATACTCCATGGCAAATTTAATAAGCAGATATTATCTGATGTATTTTTTTAATGTCTAGAAACCAGAGATTTCTGGCCTGGAACACTGTTAATACACTGGTTTAATCTATCCTTAGCTCTATTCTGAATTATTTCAATAGCCTTCTAACCAGTCTGGTTATTCCAGCCTTCCATCTTTCAGTCAATTGTCAACAAAGCAAAGTAATTCTTTTAAAATATTATTCTTTTACTTCTTTTCACAAGTACATTTTAAAAAATCCTCCAGTGGTTTCCCATGTAATTAATAGCAAATCTAAATGTTTAGAGTCTATCTTCTTGCTATGTGTACCTCTGATATTCCTTAAAAATGGCACATGTTTATTCCTTAGGGAGAAGCAGAGTTATTGACTTCTGAAACTGGCACATTCTAGCCTCAGGACTTTCATATTTACTGATTTTTTTCAATTCCCCACATGCAAGTACATGGCTTATTTTTTCAACAACTTCCAATAACCCATCATTATGAAGTTGCTACTGATTTCCTTACTTATGACTTTAATTCTACCTTACCACCCTCATTCTTGTTCCTCATTACTGATTTATTTTTCCCTAGAGAGTTAATTGTCTCAAGGCTCTTTATTTACTTATCAAAAGGAGTATGACCTATTAATGATTTCTTAGCAATAATGAAATCTCAGTGGCATCTAATAATTACATATTTTAAAATGTATCTGTAGGTCAGCTACAAGTTGGCTCTAGCTTAACTTTGCAGTTTGTTTTCTGGTCTACTCTGAGTTTTAATTCTGAGACTCATGTTGCAGAGGCAACAACTACCTATAGGAAACATCTCTACAATAGCAGGACCTAAGAAGTCATATTGACTGCAGAAACACATTTTGAGTATCTATTTGCATCATACCTATTAACATCTTATTTTCCAAATTAATTCATGTGGTTAAGCACAAGTTCAAGGGGTATAAATGTATATGGAGTTGTGTATATTCTGCTCATGGAGATACATAGTGTGATTTTTTAAAAATTAATAATTGAATGCATCACATTTATACAAATAGCATTTAGATTACACAATTATAAAAGTCTTCTAACTTCTAACATATTCATCAACTGTACATAATTAAATAAGGTGAATATAAAATATTTTAAGTAGAAAAAGACTGTCTTTGACCCTGGCATTGATACTAGGTGTTGAGGATGTATGGGATTTAGATAAATGAAAGAAAAGAAAGAAGAAAGTCTTCATTAAGAAAGCTGGTTAAACAAAGCTTCAGAAACAGGAAAATATAAAAGCCTTTCAAATAGTGTTTAAGTCCCTCTTTCTTCTCACTTCCCAAAATTCAGTCCAAAATCATTAGATGAGACTGAGCGGCACAGGCCTTGCGGGAACTGCAACAGGGGAGAGAACTGTTTATATGGAAGAGAGAGGTCATATGTTAAGATTACTTTTGAGAGAATTCCATCTGGCTTCTTAATTCTGGTTTCCTTGCTATCTCTTTTTTCTAACCCATTTAATTTGATTTACTTCAATATGTTCCATAATAAATTCTACTTGTACTTTATTATTTCACATATTTTGTGATTCATAGTTTTCTTCTAATCTCCTTTGGAATACAATAAAGATTGTTCTTCTCTAATGCATGTATGTGTGTGTGTGTGTGTGTGTGTTTATCCATTCTATATGAGAGCCTTGGTGAACTCTACCTTAGGGAGTCCATTGACATTCTGAACAGTCATATCAGAACTCTATGATGGATTAACTCTTTCTCCACTACTCGTATTTAAATTCTGTAATGAAAACATCTCAGTAACTTAGCTGGTAACCATACTACTAAGCAACTTAATTGTAGGACCATTGTGTAGGCTACTGGTCAGAGTGGAAGTGGATGTCTTGAAGTCCAACATTTTTTCCTAGTCCAATTATTAAGATGTGGTAAAACAATTTGGTACAAACTGCATTATCTATTCATAAAGTATCTCTCATGAGAGGATTATAGCCATTTCAGGCAGTCTGTCTTCTAAAGAAGACAAAGTAAATGCAAGGTACTTTTCCACTATAAAACCCTAGCAAACAGACTCTCTATTTTCACATTCTACAATTTTGCTCTAACCCTGAGATACTTCCTGCTTCTCCTGTTCCCCCATCACTCCTCTTAAACTCAGTTTGTGTTTTAAATCACGAGTATACCTCTACTGAATGTATGAGTTTAAACTTATCTTTTGCCTTTTAGTTTATTTTTTTGTTTTGGTCCTAAATGTGTATTTTATCTAACAAACATGAAGATCCATTAATGGGCTCATGAACATAAAAGAAAATAATTACCTTTGCCCATAGAACATAAAAAGAGACCAAAAGTACATTATTTAGAGTTATTTAACACTAATAATCAACTCAATTATATTCTAATTTTACAGGGTTTTAATAAAAATTACTGAAAAGGATTCAAGGGATGTTAATTTCAATTTGATCTGACTCCAAAAAAAATTCAATGTTTTTGGAAGTGGGAGGCTTTTTAAGCTTTCTCTTCCAATTTTATGTTTTATTTTATAATAGAAATTAAAGAAGATAATTTACTTACCTTAGAGTGGCAAGGCAATATTTTGAAGCCCAGACTTCCTACTACACTATTTATGTCATTAAATAGTTGTGTTTTTTAATAAAAGTTGTAACTCCTGACCTTTATTTTATAAGATACAGTCTAACTTGATATTTATTATCTCTTTTTAAATTATGTGATTCTATGAACTTAATTGGTTTATTTAATCTTCATCTGGGCCTCCACTGGACACATTTTCATTTGGCATATTCTTTCATTTCTTTCCTCTAATATAGAGAAAAATGCACTGAAAACACCCTAGAACCCATCTCAGCATAGCTGCTATAGCTCTAAAGCCAGTTTCCTAGGTAACAGTTTTAGAGATTTGCTATACCTGAAGTCTTGCAAAAGCACATACAGTACATCGCTGCCTATAATTTTATATAAATGAATCCTTATTGATTTTTCTGTGTGATGTGTTACCCCATTTGTGTCAATTTTCTCAGGTTACTTCATTTATTTCCTTTGCTCATTATCAGTTTTCCTACGTTAGAGAGAAAAACATTCCTAATTTAGGTTGGTGAACCTCTCAAGCAACATGTCTAACCCCCATCACTTTTCTTTAGATCAATTATAATATTCTTATATTTGTCATACCAAACATTATTCATAGCATTTTTGGTGTAAGAGCTTGTGAAGTAACTATTGAATGAATACATATTTAAGGGATTTTTTTTCATCTTAATAGGTAAAAGTGAAGAAAGTAGCAGTGTCAACTCTTTCACATATTTACCATCATTTTCATATTAAGCAAATGAGAACAAATATTTTAAATTGTAATAAAATTTTATGGAACAGCAAAGTGAAATGCTGTCATCAAAAGTAAATATTATTTTATGACTAAATGCTCATCAATGTGATTTCATAAATTTAAATTTTATTCATAAAACTATATGTTCTAAAGGGTTAAGCTTGCAATGAATGAGAATATTTAGCAATACGAAAAAGTAACCTCTGTTTCCCAGTCAGAGAAATGACCTAAAAAACTTATATCTCCCTGTCTCAGAATAGAATTTCAAGACAAAATTTAACACTGGAGATTAATCAGTATGAACATTCATGTTACTGATAAGAAATATGTAATAGTGGTGAAATAATATTAACAGTAAAATAATATTGAAAACCAGCATTTATTGAACATGTAATGTATTGTGCACTGAGTTTGCATTATCTCATTTTAAATATAGAGCAATCCTTGATAAAGTACCATTATTAACAAAGAATTACACATTAACATAGTAGAGAATTGGAAACTGAGTTTTCAGAATGTCAGCAGTTTTATTTTTAGTTCACTAGTCTACATACTAATTATAAATATTTTGAAACATTAAAATATTTTTCTAGTTTCTGTAGTTTGTATGAGGCATTTTATGTTTAATATAAAAAGCATATATTCTATTAAAACTAAAAAAAATGATTTACCATAGAATTGAGTGGCAAGTCAACATGAAAAATATTAATTGAATTTCTACAAAAATAACAATAATAAAAGAAAAATAAACTAAAAAGTGTCATTTAGAGTAGCATTGAAAAACATTAAATGCCTAGAAATGAATCTAATCAGAAAGGAGAAATACTTATTTCAATAAATCTAAAATTATTATTATAAACATAAATACCTACATTTTTTCTATGTATTTTATTGTTTCAGGTCTCATATGTGGGTCTTTGCTCTATTTGGCATTTTTTTTTTATAGTGACAAAGAGCAGTCTAGTTTCATTCTTGTACATGCAGCTTTCCAATTTTCCTAGCGTCGCATCATTTATTGAAGATGCTTTATTTTTTCTGTTGTATGTTTTTGGCTCCTCAGTAAAAAATTATATATATATATATATATATATATATATATATATATATATATATATATATATATGTGTGTGTGTGTGTGTGTATATGTGTATATGTATATATCTTGGGGGTATTTCTGGGCTCTCAATTCTATTTCATTGGTCCATGTGTCTGTCTTTGAACCAACATGATGCTGTTTTAATTACTGTCCCTTTGTAGTATAATTTGACGTCAGGGAGTGTGATACTTCTGGCTTTGTTTTTGCTAGGATTTCTTTGGGTATTTTGGGATCTTTTGGAATCCCATACAAATCTGAAGATTTTATTGTTCAATTTCTTAAAAAAACATCGTTGGAATTTTAATGACAATTGCATTAAATGTATATATTGCTTTGGGTAACATAGAAAACATAGGTATGAACTTTGGTCTTACAGAGGATTTTATGAATTTGACCTTAACAGCAAGCAAAGGAAAAGCAAATATACACTCCAATAAGTCTAAAAATAAAAATGAATATAAAAAAAAGCAAATATAAATGAATGGAAATATATCAAACTAATAAGCTTCTGCACAGCTAAAAAATTTTAACAAAACAAAGAAGCAGCAATCAAATGTAAACAAAACTTCCATAAGAAGCTATATTCAAAATATTAATATATAAAAATTCACATAACTCAACAGCAAAAAAACAAAAACAAAATCCAACAATCCATTTAAAAAATGGTAATAGGACTTCAATAGACACTTCTCCCAAGAAGACATACAAATAGATATATAAAAAATACTCAACTTTACTAGATATCAAGGAAATGCAAATAAAATCTTTAAAGAGATACCACCTCAGAACTATTTGAATGACTTTATCAACAAGACAAGTAATAACAAGTGCTGGAGAGGCTGTGGAGAAAAAGAAATCCTCACACACTGCTGGTGGGAATGTAAATTGGTTTAGTCACTATGGAAGACAGCACAGAGGTTCCTCAAAAAGTTTTTAAAAAATTACCACGTGACCCACCAATCCCTCTTCTGGGTATGTACTGCAAAGTTTTGAAAACATTTATCTATAAAGATATATGTTCCCCTGTGTTTATTGCAACATTATTCATGGTAGACATGTCATGGAAATGAGCAAAGTGTCTTTCAATAGATAATTTGATGAAGAAAATGTGGTACATTTATACAATGGGATGTCACTCAGCCATAAGAAGAAATGAAATGCTACTATGTGCGATAACTGGATGGATCTTGAGAATATTTTGCTCTGTAAAATAGTTGAAAAAAGTTGAGAACCATATGATTTCATTCATATTTGAGATATAAAATGGAAAGCAACAAACAAACAAAAACTCATATACACAGATAACAGTATAGTGTTTACCAAAGGGAAATGAGGGTAAGAGAGAGGT
The DNA here is from genome assembly GCA_004026885.1 of Lyroderma lyra. NCBI lineage: Eukaryota > Metazoa > Chordata > Mammalia > Chiroptera > Megadermatidae > Lyroderma > Lyroderma lyra. Next base: position 24,103 of record PVJL010007119.1, on the reverse strand, counting down.
AAAAAAAGGTAAAGAGGGTCAAATATATGATGATGGAAAGAGATAAGACTTTGGAGATTGAACACACAATGCAACCTACAAATGATGTATTATAGAATTGTACACTTAAAAACTATGTAATTTTATTAACTAATGTTACCCCAACAGATTTAATAGAAATTAAAAAAGAAAATTCTCAATAGATCAATGGATGTAACATGTTGATGGATTGCAAAGATGGATGCTGTGAAAATATAATTTCCCAAAAACTGAACAATAGAGTCAAGGCAATTATATCCAAAACCCAATATCTAATCTTGCTTTGCTTTTTGTAGTGTGCCTCTGTGTTTGTTCTTTCATTTGTATAAATTTACATAGAAACTTCAATTTTATTTTCAAATGCTAAGAAAAAAGGCAGTCAAGATTTTCTTTTAAAAGAAAGAAATGTAAAAGACTATACAACCACATAGCAAATATTATAAAGATAAACTACTTAAGACAACATAGATTGAAAAATATACCAAAGGAAATTAAAAGAAATCTCAGAAAAAGATCTACATGCTTTTGGACACTTAATTTATTACTAAATTGTCTCTAGAGAACAGTAAGGAAAGCACAGGCTCTTCAAAAATTATTACCAGAATCAATGAATTAAAAAAATCAATTATTTTTTAAAAAATAAAATCAATCGTTTTCCTTTATTCTATAAGCATAAATCAATTGCAGATAGGTTGTAGATATGAATAAAAAAGGACCACAAAGCATTTATAATATAACTAGAGGACATTATCTAATCTTGGAGAAAATAAAAGATTTCTTAAAAGAATACAAAATTCAACAAGATTGATAAATTAGACTGACCACATCAAAATTGGAAGTTCCATTCATCAGTATATACCCCAAGAGAGTGAAAAGACAAGTAACAGAATATTAAATGACCTTTATAGTACAAAGAGTCCAACAATAAACTCTTATCCAGAATATACATAAAGAGCTTTTATAAATAAACTAGAAAAAAATTAAGGTTGGTGACTGATAAAACAAATTGGCAGAAAATTCTGACTTCTTCCCAAAGTGAATGAATGCCCAGTGTTTAAAAATATTGGCCAAATATTCAACATCATTAGTTTTCAGAATGAAAATTAAGAAAATTAAAACCACCATGAGTTACCACTATACATTCATCAGATAGTTCATATAAAAATACAGACAATACAAATTATTAATGAGTATTTGGAGCAACTGAAACTTTCATACACTATGCTTAGCTCTATAGTTAGTATAACCAACCTGTAAATTGTTTGGAACTGACTATTAAATTTGATCATGTCCATATGAAGAAATTGACCTAACAATACCAATATATATGTATACGTATGTAGACCAAAAACTTGTATAAAAATACATATAGCTGCTATATTCGTACAAACAAAAAGTGAAAATATCCTAAATGTGTACTAATAGTAAAACGAATCATTGTGGTATATACATAATATAATTTATTTGCAAGCAATATGAAATAACTGATTCTTCATGTAATATAAAGTATAATATGAAAAACACATGCACACACTAAGGGAAAGAGGACAAAGATAAAACATACATATCTACTGTTCTATTAATATTGCCAATCATATGGTTTTATTCATATTCAAATATAGGCAAAATTATATCAATATTATTACAAATTACAATGGTAGTCACCTTTGTTAAATTTAGGAATATTGACTAAGAGGGATACACACTGGGAGTGTTAGAGCTGTTCTATTTTGTAATATAGGTCATAGTTATATGTCAATTTACTTTTTGATAATTATTCAAAACTACTAATTTTTTATATAAGCATAGATATAGTTTCAAGTATAGCTATGTATAAAAATATGTATGAGGAGTTTATATCATCTATATATACTGAGGGTGCCAAGAAAACGTATACATATTTTAAGTAGGGAAAAAACTGTTTTAAAATTGTAAAACCCAATATATATTGATAATAAAAGATGAATACAAGATACATTTGACTTCTGCAATTACAAGAGTACTCAAAGTGGTTACCATCAGTATCTATGTAATACATAGAAAATATCTCTTAAAATGTATATATATAGGCACACCCAGTGTATATGAGAGCTGTCCAGAAAAAAATCCAGCCATAAATGTCTCTCTTTTTCATATTACATGGCTGGATACTTTCTGGACAGCCCTTGTATTATACTTCCTTCAAATATATTTAAATAAGTATTTTTATAATTTATTTATTTCACTAAGATCTCACAACAAACTTTTAATCTATAGTTATATTTTTCTAGTTATATTTAGGGTTTTGTAATATCTGAGTCTAGATAGAGTCTCTGGATTTGTGATAAAACTAAATTTTTAAAGATTTTATTTATAAAAATATAATGATCATAATTAGGTTGCAGGTGCTGGTGAGATACATGCAAATAGTTTTGTGTGTGACAGAAACACAAATTTATTGAAGATTCTAAAAAGTGGGAATTCTAAAAAGCCCTTGCATGTAAGAAAATGAATAATCTCATTTCATGTTTATGAAAAACAAGAGAGAAATGACAAGGTGAAACATGCTCTGTCCACAAACTGTATACAAAGCTATAGCTGTCCTCTTTGCCAGTTATGTGGTTTATACTTTTCTCTTCATCTTTCTACAAAACTACAGATAGAGAGACAGAGAGAAAGAGAGAGAGATAGACAGAGAGAAAGGAGAGAGAGATCAACCAGAGGGGAATTGCAAACTTGACAGGTGACCTACTCTGTACTACTTGAAACAGCCCATTTCGCCATTAGGCAGATCACTGCATAGTCATTTTAGTGCATAAGTGTAGCATCAAACTCACTCAAATTTTATTAATCAAATACTGGCTTGCTCTCTAATTTAATGTTCACAATCATGTATTCAAATACTGAAAATATTTTCCCAATCCAAAATATTACCACTCAAACATGATATTTTGCTAAACTTAAATATTAAAACATGTTTTGGTCAATTAAACCACAGTTTCACAAATTGCAAAGAAATGTTGATAATAGAATAAAGTTGTTTTTTGCCAAATTTAGTAATAATCAATTTATAAGGTTATAAGCTTTAATTGCTATAGCATTTTTTCCATTTAAATAATAGCTAAATTTAATATTGTTCTCACTTATGCTATTTTCTTTTTTAAGAAGTAGCTTTAACTAAAGTACAAGAGGAAACTATTATGAAAGAATATCTAAATAATACAATAAAAAAAAAAAGGAAAAGAAAGGGAAACCTAAGCCACACACACACATGTATAAAATTACCATTGCCACCTCTATAAACAAGGGTCTATTAACATGCTTGAAATCAAATGTTTTGAAGATTCATTCTTTAATTTAGATGAAGAGATTTTGTTTCTAGGAATCTATTTTCCGATAAGACTTGAAAAGATCAAATTAAAAACTCAGCTTAACCTAGCTCTGACGGGAGCATATTAGGTTACCAAGGTCAAGACACAATTTACATTTTAAAAGTCCTGTATTTCCAGAGATAAGCCAGGAATTACAATTAAAAACTTAACATCAAGAAAAAGGACATTACAGGTGGTTTTTTCTTTGCCTGTTTGTTTTGTTTAATTAAAAACTATCCCAAACATTATCTGAACATACTTTATGACTTATGGATTATAAATAAAGCCCTTTCACTTTTATCTGGGAGCCCAGAACCTGGATCTCTTCACACTATGCCAGTAAAATTCTTGCATGAGTTTTTATTGTGTGTATGTGTGTATATATAATTTAATTTCTTGTGTATTAGCACATAATTTTGCATTACTCTAGTATTTTATTTCCTTTCAGCCATATAAGCATGGAATTCCCAGAAATTGATTTCATTTATAATATAGGTGTACATAGGAAATGTTACAGACTCTAACAAAAATGAGTAGATCATGGAGGTGTGACCTCTCTTTGCAGTTAAGAAGAAATATAATTTTTATGGACTGGTATTAATAAAAATACGTTTTTAAAATACAGCAAATACATGTCTGTAGTACTATACTTTATTAGAGCATTCACTAGCAAGCCGGACTTCGCTATCTGGCTCTACAAGGGAATCTAACATTACCCAATTCACTATTTACTGAATGAGGTCCATGTATTAATGTTAGAAGTTAAATTGTAGAAAACTGACAAGATGAAAGTAATTTTTGTTAAAGGAGGATTCATTAATTTTTATCCATTAGAGAGAATAACTGAATAATTACGCTTTTATTGTCATTTAGAACATCAAGTAGTTTTCTAATGTAACAATCCTATTTCAACATTTTCTCCTTTTCATTGAAAATATGTGAGATTCTCATATCCTTCTTGTGCTATATTATCATGGTAGTTTCCTCACTGAGATTTTCAACCTGTACTCAATGTATTTTTGAAAAAACAATTATATTTCAACATACTAAAAATTCTACTTTGACATTGGGATTATATTGAATTAGAATTCTTAAGGAGAACATTGAGGGTCAGCCAAAACTTTCATACTGCAATATACAAATATATCAAATCGATACCTTATATACCTTAAACTTATGCAATATTATATGTCAGTTATATCTCAATACAAATTAAAATGTATTTATAACACATGCTATCTATAAATATTAAATACTTTAACAATATACATATAAATATATGATATATTTTAGTTGATTTCATATAATAAAATAATTGAATCATATAGACATTTTCATTTTTGTTTATTTTTCTCTATATATACTCTTTCAGTAAGAACAAGATGAATGATAAAGAATTAGGAGGCATTATAACAGAAGCACTTCAATGATAAAGGGTATATAATTTAGTTAGTAATGATAATGATGATTCATTAATTCAATTTAGTGAAAGTAAATTGTGCCAATAGTGACATTCTTCTAACTCTCAATAATAAATTTTAGATATTATGAGAGAATATAGTTTGAAAATAACAAATACTTTACTCCATAATCTTTAAAATTCACTTAGACTTAGAAGAAATTACATCTTGAAAATGACAGCTGTATCCCATGCCTCTGGGGTTTTAGCCTGCTTCTGATCTCTTCTTTACAGGCTTCTGCATGAACTTCAGACTTGCTTAGCCAGTTTCCACAATTGTGTAAACCAATTTATTCTAATAAATGCCTCAGATAGATCGATAGATGAATACATAGATAATAGATGAAGTAGATAGATGATAGATAGATGATAGATAAATGATAGATGATAGATAATAGGTGGAAGGATATAGATACAATTGTATACACATCATACACACAGATACACAATAAACAGATTAGAGATATAAATATAGATGATATATAGATGATAGATGTAGATACAGGTACAGATGTATCCTACTGGCTCTATTTCTCTGGTTGAAACCTGGCATTCAGATGTTGTTTCTAGAAGTGGTTCCAGAGGAACAGAATATTTTAAGTAGTCTTCTAAATTGATTCTGGTTTTTCTGGAATTCATTGCCTATTCTGATTCAATTTAATGGCATTAAATACCCTGTTTCCAGTAATAAAGAAGGCACTGATATTTAATGGCATGAAATAGCAAAAGAGCTACTAAAAAAATGCTTGATACCTGAAATTGAGCATCATTTGAAGACAAGGTCTCTAAAGTTACCAATATTTGCTGACTTACAATTTTTCAGTCAAAATAAGGATTGTAATGAGGCTGGTTGCTTGCTTCTAACTGCCCTGGAAAAAAATGAGAAAAAAAAGTGCAACATTCAATTTACCAATTTTCTTTGCTTTGTAGGTAAAAACCCTGTAGTGATGACACAAAATCTGTGTGTCTGCGTGTGAAGTGGGATGCTTTATGGATACATACTATCAACATTTTTTCCATCAGGAATGGGTGGAAGACAGGTGGAAAATGTAAAGGGAAATAAGAGGAATGTATAGTCCAGTTATAAAATAAATGTCATGGGGATGTAATGTATAGCACTGGGAATGTAGTCAATAAAATTATATTAACTTTGTACAGATGATTATCAGACACACTGTAGTGATCATATCATAAGGCATGTAAAGGTAGAATCACTATGTCATACACTTGAAACTACTATAATATTGTATATCAACTAAACTCTAATAATAAAAAAGTACTCAAAATGAATCATAAAAAAAGAATAACAGTAGCAAGACTGAATTGTCTCTCTATTAAAAATGTGATGAAACCTTTATCCTATAAAAACGTGATAAAAATTGTGAAGTCAAATATCTAGGAAGGTGGGTATCAGGCAGTTAATTAATAAACATATTGTTTTATTATTCTAGATTCTGTATTTTTGATATTCACAGTTTTATGTGTTGTGATCATTTTAGCAAAATATTCATTTTTACAACTAATATTTATAATTTTATATCCCCTTTCTTAAGGTGGATCCCCCAAATTATATCACTTTTGGGCCTCCACAGAAATCTAGATTTGCTCCTTTCTATATTTGTAAATGGAAGAATGAGAACCAGAGAAACAGTATGTGGTAAAGTATATAATCTTGCCTTAGACTACCTGGAGTTGAAGCTTGTTTCTGTCATTTACTGGCTGTTTGATGCTGACAAATAATCTAAACTCTCTGTGCCTGAATTTTCTATTTGCAAATATTTAGAATAACAACAAAACTTACTTCAAGTTGTTTCAAGGATTATGTAGAGCACTTATGAACAAAGTACCTAGCATATAGTAAATGTTAGCAAATATTTTTTGAAATTAATGATTATCCAGTATTAAATTTCAACATAAATACTCTTTAGCATATCTTATTGCTGTGAACTAGAATATAGTTTACAATTCTGCCTTAGATTTTAAAAAAGACCAAGGAAATACATACATGGAGAAAATAAAAATAATGTAATATTTTTATTCTGAAATTTTGATAAATCTAAAAAGTGCTATTATTGTTTATTTTCCACATTTACTTGTATATTCTTATAGTCTATAGAAATCCTCACTAGGTAGTATTAAATTTTGAGTATTCTATTTTTTTAAATTTATTTTTATTGTTAGACTTATTGGGGTGACATCTGTTAGCAAGGATTACATAGGTTTCAGGCATACAATTCTACAGTGCATTGTCAGCTTGTTGTATAATAAGTTCACCACCTAATGTGAGTTCTCTTTCCATCACCTTATATTTAGCTTCCCCCTCATTCCTCTCCCACCCCCTCCCCTTTCTCCCCTCCCTAACCCACTCATCCCCAAGTACACATTAAACTATTGATTGTGTCCATGGGTTATTTGTTTGTTCATTTCTTTTTTCTTTGCTTTCAGTTTTATATTCCGCATATGAGTGAAATCATGCAGTTCCTAGCTTTTTCTGTCTGGCTTATTTCACTAAGCATGATGATCTCCAGGTCCATCCATTTTGTTGAAAATGTCAATATTTCATCTTTTCTTATAGCTGAGTAATATTCCATTGTGTATATGTACCACAGCTTCTTTATCCAGTCATCTATCACAGGGACCTTTGGTTGTTTCCATGTTTTGGCCACTGTGAACAGTGCTGCGATGAACATTGGTACATACGTCTTTGCAGTCAAAGGTTTTCAAGTTCTTTGGGTAGATCCCCAGAAGGGGGATTGCTGGGTCACATGGTAGCTCCATTCCCAATTTTCTGAGGAACCTCCACACTGCCTTCCACAGTGGTTGTACTAGTTTGCACTCCCACCAGCAGTGTGCCAGAGTTCCTTTGTCTCCACACCCTCTCCAGCACTTGTTATTCCTTGTCTTGTTGATAGTAGCCATTCTAACAGGTGTGAGGTGGTATCTCATTGCGGCTTTGATTTGCATTTCCCTGATCGCTAATGAGGATGAGCATTTTTTCATATGTCTGCTGACCAGTTGTATTTCTTCGTGGGAGAAGTGTCTGTTTAGTTCTGCCCACCTTTTAATTGGGTTGTTTGTTTTTTTTGTTGTTAAGTCTTATTAGTTCTTTATATTTTTTAGATATTAGACCCTTATCTGATACATTATTTATAAATATTTTCTCCCATTCTGTTGGCTGTCTCTTTGTTTTGTTGATTGTTTCTTTTGCTGTTTAGAAGCTTTTTAGTTTGATATAATCCCATTCATTTATTTTTGCTTTTACTTCCCTTGCCTTTGAGGTCAGGTTCATGAAGTCTTCCTTGAGTCCTACCTCTATAAGCTTAGTACCAATGTTTTCTTCTATACATTTTATTGTTGCAGGTCTGATATGAAGGTCTTTAATCCATTCTGAGTTAATTTTTGTATATGGAGAGTTCACAGCTCAGGTTCATTCTTTTGCATATGTTTTTCCAGTTTTCCCAGCACCACCTACTAAAGAGGCTGTTTTTTCCTCATTATATATGTTTGGCTCCTTTATCAAAAACTATTTGTCCATAAATTTGTGGATTTATTTCTGGGTTTTCAGTTCTATTCCATTGGTCCATATTTCTGTTTGTCTGCCACTACCAAGCTGTTTTGACTATTGATGCTTTGTAATATAAATTAAAGTCAAGGAGTGTAATGCCACCACCCTTATTCTTTTCATGTAGTATTGCTTTGGCAATTAGAGGTCTTTTATGGTTCCATATAAATTTACTAATTCTTTTATCTATTTCACAAAATTATGATTGTGGGATTTTGATGAGTATTGCATTAAATGTGTAGATAGCTTTGGGCAGAATGAACATTTTAACAATGTTAAGCCTTTCTATCCATGAACAGGGGATATTTTTCCATCTCTTAATGTTTATTCCAATTGCTTTCAAAAGTGTCTTATAGTTTTCCATGTATAAGTCTGTCACATTCTTTGTTAAGTTAATTCCCAGGTATTTCATTCTTTTTGTTGTGATAGCAAAAGGAATTGACTCCCTCATTTCTTTTTCTGAGGTTGTTGTTTGTATACAGGGATGTTTTTGATTTTTTTACATTGATTTTGTATCCTGCGACTTTACTACATTCATTTATTGTTTCTAATAATTTCCTGGTGAAACCTTTGGAATTTTCTATATAAAGGATCATGTCATCTGCAAATAGTGACAATTTGAACTCTTCTTTCCCAATTTGAATACTTTTTATTCCTTTCTCTTGCCTGATTGCTGTGGCTAGAACTTCCAGTACTATATTAAATAGCAGTGGTGACAGGGGACATCCATGTCTTGTTCCTGATTTTAGGGAATAGGTTTCAGCTTTTCCCCATTCAGTATGATGTTAGCCGAGGGTTTGTCATATATGGTCTTTATTATGTTGAGATACTTTCCTTCTATAACTATTTTACTTAGTGTTTTGATCATGAATGGATGTTGTACCTTGTCGAATGCTTTTTCTGCATCAATTGAAATGATCATATGGTCTTTATCTTTGATTTTGTTTATGTGGTGTATCACATTGATTGGTTTTCGTATGTTGAACCATCCTTGTGCTCCTGGGATGAATCCCACTTGATCATGATGTATGATCTTTTTGATGCATTGTTGTATTCTATTTGCTAATATTTTGTTTAGGATTTTTGCATGTGTGTTCATCAGAGATATTGGTGTATAGTTTTCTTTTCTTGTGTTGTCTTTGCCAGGCTTTGGTATTAGAGTAATGTTGGCTTCATAGAATGAGTTAGGAAGTATTGCTTCCTCTTCAATTCTTTGGAAGATTCTGAGGACGATAGGTGTTAATTCTTCTTTGAATGCTTGGTAGAACTCGTTGGTGAAACTATCTGGTCCAGGGCTTTTGCCTTAAGGGAGATTATGGATAGTCATTTCAATCTCTTTGTTATTGATTGGTCTATTTAGATTATCCAGTTCTTCTTGGTTCAATCTAGGTAGGCTATAAGTTTCTAGAAACTTGTCCATTTCTTCTAGGTTGTTAAATTTAGTGCCATAAAGTTCTTCATAATATTTTCTTATAATCCTTTGTATTTCTGTGGTATCAGTGGTAATTTCCCCCCTTTCATTTCTAATTTTGGAAATTTGTGTCCTTTCCTTTCACTCTTTGATTAGTCTAGCCAGGAGTTTGTCAATTTTGTTGACTTTCTCAAAGAACCAGCTCTTCGTAATATTAATTTTTTCTATTGTCCTTCTGTTCTCTAATTGGTTTAGCTCTGCTTTAATTTTTATTATTTCTTTCCTTCTGCTGACTGTGGGTTTTGTCTGTTCTTCTTTTTCTAGTTTTTTAAGATGTTTACTTGTGATTTTTCTTGTTTATTAAGATAGGCCTGTAGTGATACAAATTTATCTCTTATTAATGCTTTCTCTGTGTCCCAATAATTCTGATACATTGTATTTTTATTGTCATTAGTTTCTATACATTTTTAATCTCATTTTTTATTTGTTATTTTATCCAGTTATTTTTTAATAAGATCTTGTTTAATTGCTATGTATATGTGGTTTTTTCTGCTTTCCTTTCACAGTTGATCTCCAATTTCAAAGCTTTGTGGTCTGAGAATACACTTGGTATGATTTCGATCTTCTTGAATTTTCTGAGGCTACCTTTGTGTCCCAGCATGTGGTCTATCCTTAAGAATGTTCATGTGCACTAGAAAAGAAGGTGTAGTCTCTTTTTGCTGGATGAAGTGACCTGTAAATGTCAATTATGTCCAATTGCTAGAATGTGTCATTTAGAGTTGATATTTTCTTATTTATTTTCTCTTTGGATGATCTGTCCATAGCTGTTAGTGGAGTGTTTAAGTGTCTCACAATGATTGTGTTTTTGCCAGTTTCTCCTTTCAAATCTGTTTGTAGTTTCTTTGTATATTTTTGTCCATCCTGGTTGGGAGCATATATATTAATTAGTGTCTTTTTTATCCTGAAGTTTACTTCATCCGACATCAGTAGGGCAACTCCTGCTTTTCTCTGGTTACCATTTGCTTGGAGTATTGTTTCCCATCCTTTCACTCTGAGTCTGTGTTTGTCCTTATGGCTGAGGTGTGTCTGTTGGAGACAGCATATGGATGGGTTCTGTTTTTTATTCCAGTCTGCTACTCTATGTCTTTGTATTGGTGAGTTCAATTCATTAACATTTAGAGTGATGATCGATATGTGATGATTTCCTGTGGCTATTACTTGTTTGTTTGTTTTTGTTTTATTTTTGTTTCTTTCTTGTTGTCCCACCTTTGTTCCATTTTTCCTGATGTTTTGTTTCAGGTCGAAGAGCCTCCTTCAGTATTTCTTGAAGTGCTGGCCTTGTGCTGGCAAGTTCCCTCAGCTTCTCTGTGTCTGAGATGGTCTGTATTGCACCTGCATATCTGAAAGATAATTTTGCTGGATAATTTATTCTTGGCTGGAAGTTTCTCTCTTTTAAAGTTTTGAATATTGGATTCCACTCTCTCCTGGCTTGTAGAGTTTCTGCTGAGAAATCTGATGCCAGCCTGATGGGTTTTCCTCTAAAGTTTATAGTTCTTTTTTCCCTGGCTGCCTTGAGAATTGTCTCTTTGTCTTTAGTTTTGGACATCTTTAGTACCATGTGTCTTGGAGAAGATCTGCTAGGGTCCAGGTATCTAGGGAACCTGTTTTATTCTTGAACTTGGGGTGCCAGATCTTTCCATAGATTTGGAAAGTTCTCATCTACTATCTGAGTATGCTCTCTGTAGAATGCTCTGCTCCTTTTTCTAATCTTATTATCCTGATGTTGTTTTGTCTCATGGAATCACATAGTTCTTGCAGAGTTCTTTCAATTCTTTTGGTTCTATATTCCCTTTCTTCCTCCTTTTGAGCTGTTTCCATGTTCTTATCTTCGATATCACTAATTCTTTCCTCCATCTGGTTGACCCTGTTTCCTATGGAAGTTATTTCATTTCTCACTTCTTTCATTGTATTATTTATATGTTGCATTTCCATCTCAATCTTCCTTATGTTTTGAATTTCTTTGTTAAATTGTTCCTTTTGTTCACGGAGTTCCTTTTTTATGACATTCATATCCTGTTTTATGTTGTTTGTCTCAGTTATGGTGTTCTGCCAGTATGTTTTCATTTCTCTCAGAGCCTTTAGAATGGCTACTTTAAATTCTCTGTCCCTTAATTCAGAAACTTGTAGGTCTAAGAAGCTGTCTTCTGGATAAATTTCATGTTCTTTCTGAGCAGTTTTAGTTTTTAAGGAATTCATCCTGTCTACTGGGTTCTTCCTTTTGACATGAGAGTGTTATGTTCAGCAGAGCCCAGGAACCCAGATTAGTACTTTTGTGGTGTCTTGCTGTAGGGCAGACACTAGGTGGCACTGGGGGTCAAGTTTTGAGAGAGGGGGGTCTGTTTATTTCTTATTTCTTGTTTCCTGCTACGTTTGGAGGTGGTGCGCTTTTATCCAGGGTCCGGCTGCTTCCTGCAGTTAGTTAGTTGGTTGTGGAGGCTGTAGGAGAGGGGAGAGACCAACAAAAGGCACTCCAGGGCAGCTCCACCTTCTGCCCTATGTTGGGGAAGCTGGGTGATGCAGGCCAAGACTGCTTCTGCTGGCTGGGGTGAATGCTATCAAATTTGCCTTTCTTCCAAGGCCTACTTCAGCATCCAGTCACTGGGGCGGAGTCTGTGGGCTCACACTGCTTGTAGGACCCAGGGGCCCATGAGCAAACGCCCTCACCACAAGTCAAAGACTGTGGGACTGACTAACCAGTATGAAGGCAGCCGGCTCGCCTCCACTGTGGGCCAGGAACAGGAACCGCAGCCCTTTGTAGGAGCTGTGCGCACCCGCGCTGTGGGTCGCAAGGGTGTTGAGAGCCAAGGTGTAGTCTCCGCAGTTCAGAGTCCTCGCTTAGCTCTCCTACAACTCAAAAGTTCCAGAGGCTGGCTCCCAAGCTCCGTCCCCAAGACACTGCTCTAAAACCCAGCTCCCCCATGGTCTCCCACCATTCTGCCACTTTGCTGGCTTTTACTCTTGTCGCCTCTTGGCCTCCCTTCTCCTGTGCACTGTGCTGCTCCCAGATCAGCAGTGATCAGGTCCTGTTGCAATCCCTCTCTGCTGCCTCCCCTCTCTCCAGCTTGCCCCCTTCTCTCCAACCTTCAGCTGTTTACTTGCGATGCATCAATTTCTCAGCTGCCATTTTGCCACTCAGGATCCTATTTCTTGGCTCCTGGATGGCCATTCAATTTTGTTTTCTGGGAGAGGCTTTAGGGACCTCCTCTCCAGTTGCCATCTTGCCATCCCTCTGAGTATTCTAATGATGAAATAAATGCTAAGATTTTACTTGAAATGATAAGAAAGTGGACTAACACATCAATACCACTTTCTATTACAAGAGTGTTATTATTTACAGATAGAAAGACAAAAACTTAGTTCACAATATGTAAGTTTTAAAGTCAATTGATATTTTGATTAGATATATGTCTTGCTTTTTTTGTAGAAACCTTCTGTTTCTGAAGAGTGAGACTTCTAAATCTGGTATGACATCGTATGTCCTCAGGTTTGGACTTGTAATCAATTTTGTACTGGCTCTCCTCTCCTCATCCTATAGCTTCTCTTCAACTAGGAAGTAATTATTTGAGAAACATGCCAATATTATTAACATCCAATTTTACAATGCAAAAATTAATTTTGACATTTTTCCCTAAACTACGTTTACTCACAATATAATAATTTTCAAAATTTGGCCCCCTAGCAAAATTCCACACATATATTTGGTTCTTTACTATATTATATTTGAATAACAATCATTCTTTAAATTTCTAGGATTTCATAGTGATATATTTTTAAAAATGTAATTTGAACTAATGTTTCCTTTTTAATAGGATAATAGTGAGCATTGAAGACTAAATCATTTTTTAACACATAATAAAAATAGAAATATATCACTGTCTTTATCATACATGCAAAAGATTAACTGCTGTTTAGAAAGCATTGATAGCTTTTTACATTCAGTGTTATTGTGCAACATTAAAGTCTTCATCAAATTTACAAATCTTATTACCATTTCCTTAATTACATATTTAGTTTTGGATTAAAATTGTGACTTTGATGGCAGGTGTGGGGCTTTAAGATAGTTTTTCAGAAATGTTTCATTTGTTAATGATCACACAGTTCTCAGTGATCTAATAAACTTAATTTACTTTGTAATTAAAATATTTGACATGACTATTATTTTATAATGTGGTTAAGAAAAAAGAATCCCTCAAAAATTCTGATTATTGTTTCTCCTTTTCATACTTTAACTTCCAATGTTAGACATGTTATTTATATGGCAAAATAAATAATGTGTGTACCTTTTCTAAAGGTACTGATTACTTCAATGATTTGATGAAATTACACATTTATCATATTATATCATCCAAAATATTTAAAAATAAATATTAATGAAAGTTAATAATAGTATTAGGAAAGCAAATATTTTATTTGAAAACACTGCTGGAATATTTTTTTAAATACAACTTTTTAAAACTATGTCAGAACCATGTAAATCTGACTGAATTTCTTTACCTTTATTTTTCTTCCCTTATCTTTATACTATTTTCTTCTAAGCCGTTTTTACAATGCTTACTGTGTGACCAACACTCTTTGATAGGCATTGTCCGCCTTTGATCTGCTCACATTCGTGGGCTGAACAAATGTATCAAATAATCAGGAATCAGATATAACTCCATTAAAGCATATTTAGAACAAAATCAAATTATAAGCCTGTAACATGTATCCTCTTTTTTTAGATATACATGAATCTCCAGATAAATGTTATAAAGATCAGACAGTTAAATGAACACAAAAAATATTACTTTTCTATTGAATACCATGATAGGATTACAGGAGAATGATAGAGATAAGCGCTAAATATTTCTGAATTCACCCACTTAACTTTCCTTTACACATTTTCCCCATTAGACATCTGTCTGTAGTTCCTTACTAAGCCTTGTTATTTCCAAGTCTGCATCCACCCTGGCACATTTCGACCAAACTCATAATATGACTATAATAGAATGGCATAATAATAGAATGGCTAAATAAAAGGAAAAAATAGCATATATCATAAACATTGAAATATTTTTTAATATCTAATAGAGTAAATTGTTAATCTCTTTTTGAACACTGAACTTAAATTGGAGAAAAAAGTGTATTACTGAAAGGAAACATCAAGCTTCTGTATCAGAGTTTTTATATAGGCTTTTTCCTAGATACTTTCCACTTTTGCTACTTCAGGTAAGTTTTTAAATATCATGGTTCTGATTTTTCTTTCTAGAATTAAGAAGGCAACTCACACAGTTGCTGAGAGTATTACATGGACATACTTGTATGTATAATAGCTAAAACTGACTTAAGAAGTAAATGATTTAAAAAGTATGTAGTGCTGATGACATAGCACATGGCATATTCTAGGCATTCAATAGCATTTTATCTTCCAACATATATCAGAGAAAACTATCAATTTAAAAATGTTTGAAAGTGAATTAAATATAAAGTTTATTGGTTTTATTCGTGAAATAATATTTTTAACTGATTTACTTTTTATTCAGACAGTTTGGTGTTTTCTAGGCTACTCTTTGATTTAAAACCTTTGTATTGCATATCATTGTTCCATTTTAGAACCTGTTTTTATATGGACATTTGACAGACAAGACAGTATATTTTTAATGACTGCTTCAATATTTGATACTTATTTGCATTTATACCTATTTAAATCAAACTAGATATTTAAACATATTGAAAATATCTAAGAATCTTAATTTGGTTCTAACTTATTGTGGCTAAATGATCTGTTGGAATGAAAAATTTGCCACAAAAATATTCTTATTCTAAAAATCATTATGTTAACTAATGGCAAGTCTAAAAGAAAGATTACATAATCTGCTTTTTAAAGAAGTTTTAGTTAAATATAAAGTTAATACAGACATTCAAGGAGTTTTTAATAATCTCTTAAAAATGTGGAGGAAGATAAATATTGGATTTAAAGAATTGTATAAATATGCTCTCTTATTTATCCATTATCATTGTTAAGGGTGAAAAGATGGCTGGACCATAGTTTTGGTCGTTCTCATACATTTCAATTTTTAGCAGAAAATAAGAGTTTATATAATAAGATGATTAACAATATCTAATTAGTGCTTTCGGAAATAATCATGTGTAGGGGTTCAGAGCTAATCACCCTAAGATATGCCTCTAGGGTATGCACATTATTTGGAAGTAAAATCAATTGAGTCTCTCTGAGCAAAAGAGAAAATTCTGCCCACCCACCCCAACAACCTAGAAGTATTTAAATAAGAGACCTTGTCCATAATAAGAGATTATCAGAGATAACCTTTTGACTTATTTATATGGCAGGGCAAACTACAATTACTGAACATCTGTTCTTATTATCTTGTAATGATCTTTTCTCTTCTCTGAAGCCCTATGGTGCCTTACCTCATCCTTAGGTCAGAATGCCACATATACCTTTTTTACTCCCTGTACCTGAACCTCACGTATGTAAAGTCTCTGACTTTCTCATGTATATGTGGTTCCCATGTGTACATATGTAATTAACCTCAGTTATTTTATTTTGTTAATCTGTCTCATGTAGATTAAAATATTAGACCAGCCAAATAAACCATGAAGGGTATAGGAAGCTTTTATCCTTCTCCATATATTATAATGATAGTTAACTTTTATAAGGCATTTTCAATGTACTTAATTCTAGGCTAAACCTTTTACAGTGCTTATTTCACTTAGTTGTACCTACCCCAACACCTTGGGCATCATAGTTCTAGTATTATACTGATTTTGTACATTAGGTAACTGAGAATTAATAGCCCAAACTGCCATAGCTGATAAGTTGAGGAGTTAAAATAAGAATAAAGGCACTATAAAAGACTTGAATTGAATAATGTTTGTGCATTTGCTTTGTATTGACAAGTAAATTATACTCTGATCCTGTATATAGAAAGAAAACAAACAATTTTTTAGACAAATATGTGAATGTGGTTCTATTTATACTGTGTTTAGTTATTCTACTATATTTCAAGGTGTTTTTCTTCACCTGTCATGATTTGCAAAACCAACCTTGAAATAAATATATTCTTCTCCTGTTCATTTTACATATTTACTGATTTGCAATGCAGAATCATTAAATCATTTAGAAGTATTTACTATATATTTTAAATGAAATACCAACAGAAAATTCCTTCCTCTATGAGAGCATTATGCTATTTAAAGTGGCCTAGATGAAGTGGTACTAATTAAACATCTGGCATTCGACCTCACTTTACTGTTTCCTCTCATCCAAACAACATTATGCAAAGGGAATTGAGTACTTCAAAGACTGATAAGTGAAAATGGCATAGGAAAACATGAGCATTTCACTATAATAAAATTTTACTATAAATTTCAAGTTAACATCATTATTAATCAAATTCATTTGCAAGGTTTTACCCTTATGCAAAAACATAAATATATTTCAAATAGAGCAGTATATCATTACACTGATATTATTAGATTTCTAAGAAGAGGCAATTGTTACTCATAAGCAATAGACCGTAGTCCTTCCTTTAGAACTATATTACATTAAAAATAGAACATACAAAATTATACATGTGTATAAAATATATACATATGATACATAACTGTATGTATATATATATACATACATATATATATGTATGTATACACACACACACACACACACACACACACACATTTATGTTATTAGTTTGTCTGGAAAAAATCCAGCCATAAATGCCTGTATTTTTATATTACATTCATTTTATATATTTTTATCAGGGTCCAACAGAAGTAATGCCCTTTTTTAAATAGTTAAAATATTATTATGTTACATAATTACATGCTTATGATTTTGTAATAAAATAACTAGTATAGATTACCAGCTCATTAAAAAAGGGCATTATTTCTGCCAGACCCTGTATAGTATACAGAGTTATATACAACATTATAGCATTTCAGTCAGTTGACCATATATGTGATGGTTGGCTCCTAAGATTATAATAGAGCTAAAAATTCTTATCATCCGGTGACTTCATCGCCATTGTAATGTGATAGCTTAACATATTACACAAATACTTACCATTGTGTTACAATTGGCTACAGTATTCAGTAAAGTAACATGATGCACAGTTTTGTAACCTAGGAGCTGCAAGGGAACTGTATTTGTTATGCCAAAATGTCTCTTTGGCATAAAGATTATTTTAGGCTGATTCATTTTAAGAAAGAGTAGACATGAAAGAAACTGAAAGCCAAGTAGAAGTTACCCTTTGTAAAAGAGTCTTACATTTTAAGTAAAAACTCCATTTCTGAAGGTGTGTTTCTAAATGTACTGGGAAGAGGGAGAAGACTTCATCTCTAGAAACTTTTATTAATGCAGAACACAAGAACTTCCATCTAATCTTGCCATGGTTAACTGCGTTTTTCCTAATAACCTTCCATAACTAATTTCTCCCACCCCCAACATTTTTTTTTTTTTTTTTGCCTTCAGATGAAGATAATATAAAGTGGTGGCTTTAACCATCTTGGTGACTACACAGTTTTCCTGGGTTTCTTCCATGTATACAGAAGGTATATATATCATTACACTTTTATTTGTTTTTCTCTTATTAATCTTTGTTTTTATTACAGGGATGTCTCAGCCAAGAACCAAGAAGGTAGAGAGAAAATTAATTTTTTTTTCCTACAGAGTAATAGGCTACACCATCTAGGTTTTTGTAAGTGCTCTTTATGATGTTCATACAAAGTCACTTAATGATGCATTTCTCAGAAGGTATCCCTATCCTTAAAAACAGCATGACTATATGTGGATATATTTATCATTTATATACAATTAGCACAGATCATGTAAACTATTCTATCACTAAGTAGAATGGTCAAAAGCAGTCTAAAGTGGAATATGAGAGAAGATATTTACAGACTATGACAAAATTGTTTTAGATAAAAATCATTATTTCTTGGATAATAACCTCATCCTGGAAATCAAATTTTCTTTACCTTTATTATCTCGTGTATTATTTTCAATTATCTAATTAATGAGATCTCTTCATTGTTGGTTCTGAATCAAATGAAAGTAGACAAAAGAGTCCAAAATGGTAGCTTAGATATAGGAATGTACATTATAAATCTTCCTGTGAATGAGCATAAGGCGTTTCCCTGGCTTTTGCCCTGAAGAGCATGGGACTTGGGAAGTGAAGCCTGGGCTATATTTTAACCTTTAGTGGATTGTAGGAGAAATACATTTGTGCAGGGTAAATTGACACAAAAATATGTGACTGCCCTGCTTTCTCCTCAAGCCAACACGAGTTTTCTACAACTTGCTACCCCTGGATAAACAAACTAATACTACAACTGTCACACATACTGCAGTTTAGGAAAATGTAACATTTCCAACAGTATGGAGAAGCTAGTACCATTGAGAGAAATAGTGGAAATAATAAGAAATGTTATTTAAGTAAGACAGGTCCTAGTTAATAAAATGGAGGAAGAGCTGGAAACCAAGAGGTAGAAAGATTTTAGGCTCCCTACAATAATAAGCATTTCTCAAATGTGAAGAGGAGAAATTAAGGATATGAAGAAAAATTAAGGCAGGTGGTAATCTTTCAACATTATTTTTAAAGGGCAGTGCAATTAATCATACCTCTACTAAAAATAAATACACGTAAGTATTCATCTACGAGGAACAAGAGCATGCAATTATAGCGAGTGACGAGATTTTCCTTAAACAATGTCATAGTTTCAAGTAAACATTGCCTTTTAATTGAATAAAAAAATCATTGCCAATTATAGACAATTAGTTTAAAATAGGCTATCTGGAAAAAAAATGCCAGGATATAGTAAACAACTATTTAGGTTTTTATTGACAAATAACTTTACAGAATGAATAGTGACCTTTCAGTGATATACTTGATATATCATTGATAAATCATTTCTAAGAATTTATTGCAAACTACAAAACTATAATTATAGCAGGATTTCAGAAATATTTATTATGCATTTATGCTGTGCTGAGTTTTGTGCTAGGCCTAGACAATTGACTTGGCCTAGCACAAAACTCAGCACAGCATAAATGCATAATAAACATTATGCAAATGACAGAAATGAGTTATAGTCTTTGTCTTCAAAGAGCTTTTATTCAAAGATGGGGGGACAAATAAGTTGGTAATTACTGGAGGATGTCTTAAATGTTTTGATGGAAATAAATCAGTGTATCAAAGAATGTAAATGGAGTAGTCAACAGAATCTTAGTAGTTCAGGTAGGTTTTTAGAAAAGATGACAGCTATGGTCAGTTCTGAAGAATAAGTGGAACTTAGCCAGGCAAAGTAAGAAAGTCTAGACAATATCCATCATGGATATACACACATTGAGACAGGAAAATCTTGGGTAATGTGGGAACATAACATCTTTGAGAATAATTCAAAGTAAAATAGGGAAAGAGTTTTAAGGATAAAGTTTGAGAGGGTAGAGTCAGATTATGAAGTGTATTATGTATTAATGTTCTATTTCTGCTGTAATAAATTGTCACCAATTTAGCAGCATAAGCAACAGAAATTCATTATTTCACAGTTCTATGAGAAGTTTGGGTTGGCTTGACTCATTTCTCTGCTTTCACTTTTACAAGGCCCATACCAAGGTGTTAGCCTTCTGGGCTCTTACCAAGTGGCTCTGGGAAGAACCTGTCTCTAAATTTGTTCTGGTTGGTAGAATTTAGTTTTTCTTGTTTGTGACACTAAAGTCCCATTTGCTTGTTATCTGTCATAATTTGTTCCTGTATACTGCCTATTTTCTTTATGTTTTCTATGTTAACCCCTTTAACGGTGTAGTGTTCAGCTTTTCTTAAGCTTTGCATCTCTCTGATATTCCCTTCTACCTCAACTCTGTAACTAACTTCTCCTCTGCATCTCCTGCCTTCCTCTTTTTCTAAAGTCATGTGATTAGATTGGCCCTCCATGATGGTCCAGGATAATAATCTACTTATTTTAACATCAGCTGAATGGTAATCTAGTCTTTCCATGGCAGTATCTAGATTAGTGTTTGAATAGCCATAGGATAATCTTGGGGGAATATCTTTACAATTCTGACCGCCACAGAAGGCAATTATTTTCAAGTGAAATAAAAAAAAAAAATCAACTTTATCTTGAAAAAAATAATTCTTAGAAATTCTTCTGTGCAAATAAGAACCAGAATTAACTCCACCTTTTAGAAAATACACTCTGATAACAGTGCCCAGCTTGAAGCATTAAAGTGGGGGGAGACTGGAGGGCTTTAGAGAGACTAATTAAAATGCTCATTTAGTAAGTAAGTTTAGGGATAAGTGAACAGGATAGTAAGACAGTAAAAGTGAGATGTCAGAGGAGACAGGTTTGAATGGCACTAAGAAAGTAAATTTACTGTGTTTTGTTCTTGATTGTAAGAGAGTAAATTAAAGGATAACTCTAATTTTTGGATTAGGTAACTACAACCATAAGATTAACATTTATTAAAGTGTAAATAATATCCAGAAGAATAACATACTTAAGTAAGAAGGAAATATTATATAGATTTAGAGAAAACTGATTCATTCTTATTTAGAAATACTGATTTTCATATGCCTATTGGATTAGACAACTTCCAATGAGTAAGCAGATATATAAAATTTGAACACAACAAGTGAATTAAGCCAGCTATTGAGATTTGTAAGTAATTAATCAGTAATTGGTAGTTCAGAAGATATACATACATTGAGATTAAAAGTCAAAATTATAATTTTCTGAAACTTCAGCAGAAGAGTAGAAAGTGATAAGTAAAATAAAGAATGGGCATGGTAGAGGATGGGAAATAAAAGCAGAAGAGAAATTAGTTAATAAAGTATGGTATCGTTTGAAAATATATGGACATTAAAAATATTAGCCATTTTGTACGTGAAAAAGTTGTAACATCAAATCATGAAGAGATAATTTAATTGAAAACATAAATGTTTAGCAGTGGGTAATATATTTCTCTATTTGTGATGATAAGAAGGACATTATATCATGATGTACACATACATATTTAAAAGATACTTAACTCTGTAGAGTAGGAAAAAGTTACTTTTTATTATTCTTGTGTCCATTTAAAACAAAAACAAAACCATTAGAATTATTTTTAAAAGTTATAAAACAAAGAGGGTTATATATACATCCACATGATGCACTTTCTACAGAAGTATCCATGTATTAAAAGAATATTTGATGACATGAGATAAGTTCATGATCTACACTGATTAAAAGTCTTATATACAAGATTATCTAGCGTACAATGTAAACTTTGTAAGATGTTATACTCATATACAGCAAACACCAAAATGTTTTTTAGTTATATTTTTAATTCTTAAAATATATTGCTTTTAAAAATAGGAATGAAATCACTAACATTATTACCAAAAAGTGAGGCAAAATGTATTCAATTGAAAATAATATGTAAAAAGAAAGTAAAATTGATGGTAAAAAATGCCTGAGTAAACAGGAGCAGATGAAATTCAGTAACACTTGCAGTTATTGCTATCTATAGGAGTAAAATCTCCTCTACTAAAACTGGAAGGAAGGCTATAAGGATGATTGATGATACAGATAAATTTGGAGGTGGAAGGCCTGGAAGCTATTATGTTCTCTATTAAATAGGACTTAAGATATTCTGTTGTGTGTGATAGGTAAAGTGACCAGGGCAAGGGCTTTGAGGAATGTATAGCAATGTTTAGAAATAGCTATTTGAATGGCTGGAAGAGGAAGGTAATTAGGGAAAAAAATAATTGTCTTCTGAAAGTTTGTTAAAGTTTCAAGAATCATTGCAGAGCTATAGTAATTGAAAAAGTTGAAAATAATGCAAGAATAGACAAAATAGTAATACATAATAGAAAGCCCAGAAACACATCCATACACATAACGGCATACATAAAAAGAAGTGCCATTACACAATGGGTAGAATTGGCTCTTTAATAAATAATATTGGGATAAGTAGTCATCCATAGTTTAAAAGAGGAAATTATTAATAGATCAATTCCAGGGATATCAAAGACTTAAATTTGATAGGAAAACTGTAAAGAATTTATAAGTTGTTATGGAAGAGTATCTTTCTAACTTTAGAATAGAAAATAATTTTATTTTATTTTATTTTATTTCTTTCTTTTTTTTTTTTTTTTTTTTTTGCTTTTTGGTATGTGGGTAGTTCCCTGGCTGGGAATCGAACCCAGGCTGCAGCACTGACAGCACCAGCGCCGAAGCCTTAAGCCACTACACTATCAGGGAACTCCCCTAATAATTTTATTTTAACTGAAGTAAAATAACAGAAAATAAGCTCCACAGATTTTAAGTGTTCAATATATTTTGACTATTATATACACCCATGTAATCATTACAACAAAGTATAGAATATATTTATTACTGCAGAAAGTTCCCTTGAATTCCCTGCCTGACATTTCCTCATATCTACTCTGATTATCAACCACTTTCCCATCTAATTATTATACATTTGTTTGGCCTCTTCTTACATTTAATATAAATTAAATAATAAATTATGTAACCATTTGTGTCCAGATTATTTTTGTGTGGTATTTTATTTTATTGTTTTATTTCTGGTTAATATTCCATTAAGCAAACATACTATGATTTGTTAATTCATCTTCCTTTTGAACATTCTTCTACAAAAATTTTGTGAACAAATGTTTTTATTTATCTTGGGTGAATAACTAGGAATAAAAATCCTAGTTATTAATCAAAAAGTAGATGCTTATATAAATTTATTAGATACTATCAGTTTCAAAATGGATGACAAGCTTTTACTTCCACTAAAAATATATGAAAGGTCCAGGCATTCCATATTTTGCTTAAACTTAAGATTGTTATTTTTAAATATCAGCCTTTCTGGTTAGTTTATAACTATATCCCATTTTGCTTTAAATTTGCACTTATCTGGTATCATTGTTGAATTGCACAACATAAAATTATTTTGATACCTTCTTTTGGAATATGCACTTGATCCTTGAATTGCATAGAAGGTAGGGGCACTGGATCCCCCACCCCTACCCCCAGGCAAAAGACCATGCACAATTTTCAACTCTTCAGAAATTTAATTATTAATAGCTTACTGTTAACCTGCACACTTACCGAGAACACAGTGTCAATTAACACACATTTTGTACATACATTATATCCTATATTTTTATAATAAAGTAAGCCAGAGAAAAGAAAATGTTAAGAAAACCACAGGAAAGAGAAAATACACTTACAGTATTTATTGAAAAAAAAACAAA
>PVJL010007118.1:26226-82532 GCA_004026885.1 Lyroderma lyra | reverse complement strand
TTTTTTTTTTTATAACAGAAGAGCTCAATCCTATGGCATATTGTTTAAGCAACCCTTACTTCAACATTAAGTTCTAGGGTTTCTTTATCAGTGGGTTAGAAATTGAAAATAAATGGCATGGTAAACTGACTATACCACAATTAATTAATACGAGGATTTCTGTCCTCTCAAAAAAATTTATTTTTTCTGAGCAGATAATTTTTTAAAATAGTATTTGAGTAGAGAGATATTTGCCACTCTCTTCATTCTCAATATCCTCTCTGGAAAAGCAATTTGCAAATCAGAGTACTTAACGCAAAAAAAAGAGTCAGTAAAAATTGTCTTGATGATGGAATGAGAACTGACTTGGGGTAATGAACACTTCATGCAGCATGTGGAGGTTATAGTATAGAACCTCCTGGAGCCTATGTAACTTTTACTAATCAATGTCACCTCAATGAATTTAACAATAAAAAATATCTAATTAATAATTGTTGTTATGCTAATATTTGCTTTAATTTCAGGTTTGAGCCTAAATGGTATTTCATCAAATTCAACAATTATAATTTTTTAAAACCTTCATTAATTTCTCCAGTGTAGTGTTAAGGAAAGGTTAGCTATATGAGGTTTTCTAGTGATGAATTAATAAAAGAATCAAGTACTTGGCTCTCAATAAGGCAAGACTGCTCAGATTTCTAGTGGGGATATTTTATAGCACAAGCAAGTTTACATTGGGAAGCTTAACTTACCAAAATTATTAAAAAATGAAATCAAACACTATCACTGGTGCAAATCCCCAAAGGAAATTATACTAGAGTGGAAAGACATGATGAAAAAAATCATGAAATTGTACAGTTTTATAGTAAAAAAATAAAAGATTGTCTCCCTTACAAAAGAAATTTCTACTGTCTACATTTAGGGATCAAACAGCAAAACATTTATGGATACTTAATAGATGTGCAAAAATCATTACTGTGAAATAAATGCAGATTTTACAAAGTTAAGCTTAAACAGTCAAGCTGCCATCACCATGTTTTCCAACCACTAATAGCCAGTCTCATTCTCAGATCCAACAAATGCCTCTATCAAGTTGTAATACCAACCAAGCTCTTGAAAAGACTAACACTGGGTGGAGAAAAAGAAAAGAATAGGAGAAGAGAGTTCCCTAAGGGGACACTGAAATCTGTGGATGACAGTACATAGGATATTATTATTGTGATTGAGAGGAATTGAAGAAAACCCAGCATACAGACTGGGGAAATTCAGGTCCCTGTTGATGGAAGACTTTTCAGACAAGGTATTTTAAGTGTAAACATATATGTACCTGAGTAATTTACAGCAATTACTTAAGTAAGAATAGCAAAACAGAGAAAACTAGTATTCTTTTTCACTTTACGATTCTGACATCTCCTTTATAATTTATAAAATTTCCAAAAGAAAATATTAAATTTTATTTAAAAAACCACTGCATATAAATCTATTGAAAATCTTATATTTATTCTAAGTATTATCTTAGAATAAAAAAAGAGGAATATTATTGTAATTTTAACTATCTTTGAGATGACATCTCCAGCTTTCCTGGAAACACCAAACCTGGTTCCGATTAGAGTTTATCCTCCAGGAATGCCGAGTTTTTTGCCAGGCCCAGGTCCTTCCAGGAACTGCTCCAGAATCCAGTTTCCTACCTCACAACACAAGTTACAGGTCTGTCTCATGCTGATAGAACCGCAGCTCCTTAACCATTAGTTACACCTGTAGCTCTGGTACAGCTGCTCCAAATGGATACTCTTCAGGGTTTGGATGTGGTATTACATTGGCTGGTTGTTTTCCCTGCAACTAGCTTCTCTGGAGTCATAAGAACAGGGTCTGGGCTCGGCTGTGATTCCTGAGCTGAGCTGTAGGGAAGACAAAAACAAAGGTGACCCATATGAATTCTTTCCAGGTGCATTTATAACCCAGGACCCTGACCTCGTCCCTCAGAGAAGCCATTTTCCTAAGTGCAGGCCCAGATAGCAATCTGTGTCCCGTCTTTTTCCTTGGACCACTGTCAGTCTCTTGAGCTCCTCTTTTTGAGTGTGGTATCTAGCTATCCCTGCAGGCTCATGTGCACCTCCAACAGTCTCTTATCACCCTGACACTCTGCCTTTCTCTAAACCAGGTGTTCCAACTGAGTCATGGAAATTAATCTTGGTGCACCAGGTCAAGCCTCATGACAACCTGCTAGCATATCCAGGAGTCTACCCTGGGGAGGGGCCTGACTAGTGTCTGGGATAGTGGCCTTACCTGGCCATCTCTGGTCCCTGGTTTTAAAGGCACCTCCATGGTGAATCTCACTGAGATTCTGCCTTGGCACTTGGTGATATGGCATGCGTGTCTCTCATGCAGAGTAAAATGGAATGGGTGTCCTCATTGAGTAGATCATCAGTGATGTCTGTCTACGGCTCTATGATGACAAAGACCAGGTGCCAGTGTGCATGCATCAAAGCCCTTCTGTCACCTGACCTTGAGCTACCAGATCAGACACAGGCTATGTCAACACAGACACCTTAGGAAGAAATACAAGATGGCAAGTCAAGGGACATATGGAGAATTGGAACTTGTACAGGAAAGTGACTCCAAGAAGGAAACCAACCAAACAAGTAGAGTACACAATGGTACATTAACCTGAGTAGCTGGGAGAAGCCAGCAAATATTTAAACAGACCAGTACACATATCCAAAGAAGACCACCAATCTGACCAGGTACAAAAATCTCCAGCACATCCCCATCCTAACAAGCACAGAGCCCACAGATAGAACCCCTAAATGACCAACATAGAGACTCTGGGGAGATCCACACTCTGAACATCACAGAGAGCCCCAGAAGAGCCCAAAGCTGACCATCACAGGGAGCCCAAGCAGATCCCAGTCTGACTAGAAGAAAGGGAACAAACACTACCTTCAATGTGAGCAGAACAGAGACCACAGGCACACCTGAGACCAGCAGAGAGACACCAATAGATCCCAAATCTGACCAGAACAGACCCAAGGCAGATACTAAATGTGACTGGGAAAGAAGACACTCAAGCAGAATCCAAACCTACAGAGAACAAAGACTCCCAATTGGCATCGACCTTATCAGAATAAAATTAACCAACCAACTTTAAACTTGACCAACAGAGAGACCTCAGGCAGAGACTCAACATGACAAGCACAGGACCCCTGATGACCTGAAAACTGACCAGGAAAGAAACCCTTAGCATACACCCGAACTGACAAGCGCAATACCCACCAGTCCATTAACCTGACCAGAATTGCGATTTAAGCAAATCTTCAAATAGACCTGAACAGATACCCCAAAACACTCCTAACCTAACCAGGGAAAATGATCTCCAGCACATCCCAATCCTATCAAGCACAGAGAACCCTCATAGAACCCCCAAATGATGAGCATACAGACTCCTCACAGGTGCACAACCTGACCAGGCACAAAGATGTTCAGCACATCCCCATCCTAAAGAGCACAGAAACCCTGATAGAACTCCAAAATGACCAGCATAGGAACTTCTGGCAGACCCAGAACCAGACCATCCAGAGAGATCTATCTGATCCCGATCTGAACCATAGCAGACACCCATTTCAGACCATCAAACTGACCAAAACAGAGCCCAAAGTGCCGAACTCCAATATGACCAGAATAGAGAACTTAGACACACCCAAGATGAGAAAAGACACCCCAGCAGTTCCTAAACTTGACCAAGGGAGACACCACGCAGATTGCAAATGTGACTGAGAACAGAGAACCCAGCAGAACCCCAACATGTTCAGCACAGAGACCCCTGACTGATACCCAGCTGACCAGTACAGAAAGCACACACTGACCTCAAACTTGACTAATACAGAGACCTTAGGCACAAACTTAACATGTCAAACACAGGAACTGCTGCAGACCTAAAACCCAACCAAGAAAGAGACCCACAACATACATCCGACCTGACAAGCACAATAAAGAGCAGTCCATTAACTTCATGAGAAGTGCTACCTCAGAAAATCTCCAAATAGACCAACAAAGATACCCCAAAAGACTCCTAACATGACCACGGAAAGCGATCTCCAGCACATCCTAATACTAGTAAGCACAGAAAACCCTCATAGATCTCCCAAAAAACAAGCATAGATGGTCCTGGCAGACACACAACCTGATCATCACAGAGAGATTCAGCAGACCCCAAAACTGACAATCACTGGAAGCCCCAGCAGACCTTCAAAGTGAGAAGAACAGAGCTATAATGCCAACCTTCACCTTGAATAGAAGAGAGACCTAAGGCACACACAAGACTAGCGGAAAGACACCAGCAGACCCTGAACTGGACCAGAAGAGATCTCAGGAAGATTCCAAATATGACTGAAAACAGAGGCCTCTGTCACACCTCTAGTGTGACCAGCACAGAGTCCCTGGCAGACCTGCAACCTGATTAGCATAGAGATGTCCAGAAAACCCCTAAGATGAATAGTTCAGAGTTTCCCAGCAATTCCTAGAACTCGTCAGCAAAAAGACTTTCAGCAGACCCAAAACCTGACCACCTCAGAGACCAATATCCAACCTCCAACCTGACCAGGATGAAGACACTAGGCAGACATTCAACATGAGAAGCACAGAAACCCCAGTAGAACTGGAAAGTAACAGGCAAAGACACCATCAAAAGACTCCAGACCTGCTAGGCACAGTACCCCATCAGTAACCAAACCTGACCGGAAGAGAGTTCAAAAGGTTCCCCAAACTGACCAGCAATATGTCTCCAGGGATACCTTCAACATGACAAGCATAGAGACCCGAGCAAAACACTAAGTGTTACCACCACAGAGACACCAGCAGACTTCCAAATTCATCAGCAAAGGGACCGCAGGCTGACCCCCACCCTGACAAGCACAAAGACCTCAAAAAGACTCCAATTGACATGCCATAAAGACTCCAGGAAGACCACCAACATTACCATCACTATTACCCCCAGGAGAGTCTAAACTAGGATAGCACAGAAACTTTAGGCAGACACCCACGCTGACCAGCACAGAGACCCCAACTGACTACAATTATGAACAGCACACACTCCCTGCAGACTCCCAATCTGACTAGCGCAGAGATCCCAGGCAGAAAAATAAAATGACCAGCACAGATACCCCAGCAGATCCCCAAGAGGACCAGCAAAAAGACACCTGACAGATCCCCAACCTAAAGAGCATACAGACCCCAAGCAGACAGCAACCTAACCAGGCAGATATCACTGTGACCAGCATGAAGATCTAAGCAGATTACAAACATGACCAGGACAGAGACCAAAGGCTACCCCTAAAACTCATTGAGCCCAGCAATCCCTAGAAGACACCTTTCCTGGCCAGCACTAATTCCTCAGGAAGACACCCAATCTGACCAGCAGGGACAACCTGAGTGACCTTTAATTTGATTATCAGTACGACCCCTGACCAAATCCCAACTGACTGGGAACACAAACCCCTAGCCTCTCTGTCACCTGGCTAGCAGAAAGATCTATGCACTGGTAGACCACCAAGGTCACAATCACAGGGTACCCAGAAAGGCCCCCAATCTAACCAGCACAAAGACGTACAGAAGACTCTGAACCTGACCAGATAGACAACCCCAGCAGGATGCCAAACTAATCAGCACAGAAACCCCCAGGAGATCTCAACTTGACCAGAACAGACACACCAACCAGAACCCCAACCTATTCATTACAGTCATTGCCAACAGATTTGAAACTTACTAAACAGAGACCCCTCACCGAATTCAAACTTCACCAACACAGAGACTTCAGGCAGACTCTCAACAAGACAATTGCAAGGAATTTTGCAGACCTGGAACCTTACCATGAAAAGGTCCCCAGCAAACACTGAGCATGATAAGCACAGTACTCAGCAGTAGATTAACCTGACTAGAAGAGAGACCCCAGCAAATCTTCAAACAGATTAGCAAAGATATTCCAAGCAGACCCTCAACCTGGCCAGGCAAGAAGATCTACAGCACATCCCCATCCTAACCAGCACAGAGAACCATGATGAACCCCTAAATGACTAACACAGAAACATTTGGCAGTACCCCAACCTGACCATCACAGAGAGCCCCAGCAGACCATGAACCTGACAACCACAGACAGCCTCAGCATAACCCCAACCTGACCAGAAAAGAGCACCCAATGCAGACCTTCAAGGTGACCAGTATACAGAACCCAGGCACACTTAAGACCAGCAAAGAGACTCTAGAAGACCTGAAATTTTACCATGACCAACACCAGGCAGATTCCAAATGTGATTTGGAACAGAGAATTCCAGCAGAACAACAACCTGCCCACACAGACACTCCAACTGACCCTAACCTGACCAGAATTGAAACCCCAGGCACAGAGCCCCATGACCAGCACAGAGATCTCACAGACCCCCAACGTAACCAGCACAGATTTCCTCAACAGCCACCAATTCTGATAAGAATAGACACCCATGGCAGACCCCCAACTTGGCCAGTCAGAAATCCCTAGTAGTCCTCTAACCTGACCAACAAGAAATAACTAGCAGATCCCCAATCTGACCAAAAGAGTACCCAGAATCCTGCAAACTGTGCAGCAGAAAGATCAAACCAGACTGTCAACCTGACCAGCACATAGACCCTAGGGAGACCATTATCATTCCTGGCCCCCGAGGATCCCTGAAATGACAAGCACACAAACCCCTGGGCAAACCATAACCATACCAGCAAATAGTCCCTAAGCAGACTATCAATGTAACCAGCCACAGAGAACTCAGGAAGACAACAACCTTGAGTAGCACAGAGATCCAAGGCAGATGCCCAACATGACAAGCATGGAGACTACATGCAGATCTTAAAATTCACCAGAACAGAGACCCTGTCAATCTCCAATCTTACCACCACAGAGACCCCAGATAAATCCCCAACTTGACTGTGTACAGAGACCCTGAGAAGACCTCCATACTGACCTGCACAGAAATCACAGGTGAACCTGAAAACTTTGTAGCACAAAGATCTCAGACCGACCTCCAATCTTACCACCACTGAGACCCTAGGAAGACCCACAACCTGATCAAAGAAGACCCAAAGAAGACCCAAAGAAGACCTTAAACATAACCAAAACTGAAAGCTCCTGCAGTAAGTCTATTGAATCAGCACAGAAACAACCAGAAGACCTCAACCTGGCCAGAACAAAGACTTTGAGGAAAACTACAACCTGTTCAGCACAGAGACCACTTACTGATCCCAACCTGACCAGAAGAAAGACTCCCCATGAACCTCAAACTTGACCAACACAAAGATTATAGGTAGAAACTCATCATGACAGGCAAGCACTGGAAAGCCTTCAGACCTGAAAGCTGACCAGGAGAGAAAACCACAATAGACACCAACCTGATAAGCAAAGTACCCAGCAGAACATTAACTTGATCAGCAGAATGCCCCCAGCAAAGCTCCCAACAGACCAGCACAGATACCCCAAATACACCTCCAACTTGACCTGGCACAAAGATCTCAAACACATCACCATTCTAAACAGCACAGAGAACCCTGAGAGATAACAAAATGGCCAGCATAGCAACACCTGGTAGACCCTCAACCAGAATATCTCAGAAAGGCCCAGCTGACCCTGAACTTTCCCATCCCAGACCGTCACAGCAGACACCGAACCTAACAAGAATAGAGACCCCAATGGTGATCTGCAACATGAACAGAACAGAAACCCCAGGCACACACAAGTCCAGCAGAAAGACACAAGCAAACCCCAGAACTGAGCAGGACAGATGGCAGGCAGATTCCAAATGTGACTGGGAACAGAGACCCTCAGAAGACCGCTAACCTGATCAGCACAAAACACCAGCAGTACAGCAAACTGACTAGAAGAGTACACAGAAGTTAACCAACCTGAGCAGCAGGAAGATCAAACCAGACCTCCAACATGACCAACACAGAAACGCCGGCAGACCATCAGTCAGCACACAAACAACCTTAAGGTCACGTACATGACCAGCACAAAAACCCCTGGCAGGACCATAAACAAATCAGTAAAGAGACTCAAGGTAGAGTCAACTTGACTAGCTACAGAAAACTCAGGCAGACACCCAAACTGACCAGCACAGTGACCCAAGGCAGATCCCCAACATGACAAGCATAGGGACCCCAGGAAAACTTCAAAATGTACTAGCACAGAAAACCCAGGCAATCTCTAACCTCAGCAGCACAGAGATCCCAGGTAAAACCCCAAGCTGACTGTATACAAAGACCCTACACAGAATCTCTAACTGACCAGTACAGAAAACCCAAACATACCTGAAAATTGTTCAACATGGAGAATGCAGGCTGAACTTTAAGAACATGACAACAGATACCTAGAAAGATCCCAAACCAGATCAGCAAAAAAACCCATAGAAGTCCTCCAACCTAACCAGAACAGAGAAGCCCAGCTTGATGCCAAACAAATCAGCACAAAAAACCCCCAGAAGACCTCTACATGACCAAAACAGAGACAATGAGCAGAACTCCAAACTGTTCAGCACAGAGATGCCCAAATGATGCCAACCTGGCCAAAGGAGAGATACCTCACTGACCTTAATTTGGATCAACATGAAGACTTCAGGCATAAGCTAAACATGAAAAGCACAGGGAACCCTGCAGACATGGAACCTGACCAGGAATGAGAACCCAAACAGACACTCAATATGACTAGGACAGTACCCATCAGACCATTAACCTGATCACCAAAGAATCACCAGCAAATCTCCGACCACCAGCACAAGAACCCCAAGCAGGCCCCCAATCTGACCAGGCACAAAGATATTCAGCACATCCCCATTATATTCAGCACAGAGAACCCTGACAGAACCCATAAATTACCATCACATAGACTTCTTTTGGACCCCTAACCTGACAATCAAAGAGAGCCCCTGAAGACAGAAACCCTGACCATGAGAGAGCTCCAGTAGACCTCCAAACTTACTAGAACAAAGCCCTCAATGAAGACCTCCAGGGTGACCCGAACAGAAATCCCAGGTACAACCAAGACCAGCAGAGAAACCCAAGCAGACCCCAAACATGACCAGGACAGACCCCAGGCAGATTCCGAGTGTGACTCCGAACAGTAGAATCCCAACCTGCTCATTATAGACACACCCACCTTACCCCAATCTTACCAGAACAGAGACCTTCCACTACCCTCAAACTTGACCAATATGGAAACCTCAGGAAGAAGTGAAATATGACAAGCACAGGGACTCCCTCAAATCTAAAACCTGACCATAAAAGAGACACCAAATAGACACCCAACCTCACAAGAATAGTACCCAACAATCTATTAACCTGAGAAGCAGAGAGACCTCGCAAATCTCCAAATTAACCGCAACAATACCACAAGCAGACCACCAACA
The DNA here is from genome assembly GCA_004026885.1 of Lyroderma lyra. NCBI lineage: Eukaryota > Metazoa > Chordata > Mammalia > Chiroptera > Megadermatidae > Lyroderma > Lyroderma lyra. Next base: position 73,137 of record PVJL010007118.1, on the reverse strand, counting down.
TTACCGGAACGAATATCTTCTGCACAGCACACAGAACCATCCTAACCAGCACAGGCAACACTGATAGAACCCACAAATGGCCAGCATAGAGACTCCTGGCAGATCCCCACCATGACCATCACAGAGAGCCCCAGCTAACTTACAAACTGACCAGAACAAAGCTCCCAATGCAGTGAACAGAACAGAGAACCCAGGCACACCCAAGACTAACACAGAGATCCTAGCAGACACCAAACCTGACCAGGATGGGCCCAAGGCACATTCTAAATGTGAATGAGAAATGAGACACCCTGAGACCCCTAACTTGACCAGCAAACAGTTCCCAGGCAGACCACCAATCTGACCACCACAGACACCTGATGCAGACCTCCAACCTAACCAGCATAGACATCCTCAAAAGACCTCCAAGCTGAATAACAGAAATCTCCAGAAGACTCCAAAACTCAATGGCACAGAGACACCAGCAAATTCATATCCTGACCAGCATAGAAGCCCCAGCCAATCGGCAACCTGACCAGGACAGAGACCCCAGACCAACACTCAACATGACAAGCACAGAGACACCAGAAGACAAGAACCTGATGAGCAAAGAGACGCCCAGTAGACCCCCATCCTGATATGCACAGTACCCCATTAGTTACCCAACCCAACAGTAGAAAGAACAAAACAGACCCCGATATGACAAGCACAGTGTTTCCAGGCATACCTTCCACACCATCAGTATAGAGACCCACGGCAAACACAAATTGTGGCCACCACATTGACACCAGCATATTTTCAAACACACGAGCACTGAGACCCCAGGCAGACCCCCAATCTGACTGGGCACAGAGACCCCATTCAAACCTTCAACTTGACCAGTAAAGAGATCCTTAAAATACCCAAATTGACATGTCATTGAGACTCCAGAAAAACCACCAACCTTACCAACACAATTACCCACAGCAGACAACAAACAAGGCTAGCACAGACACCCTAGGCAGACAACCAACCTGACCAGCACAGAGACCTCAGGCAGACCTCAAACCTGACTAGGCACAGAGTCATCAGGCTGACCCCATCCTGCCCAGCACAGAGATTCCTTGGCAGAACCTCGATCTGACCAGCAAAGAAATCCCAGGCAGAAACATAACATGATCAGCACGGCATCCCCAGAAGACCTCCAAATGGACCAACAAAGGAACACCTGACAGTTCCCCAAAGTGAACAGTCCTCAGATCTACAGCAGACCTGCTACTTGACCAAAACAGAGTCCCCAGAAAGGGGACTGTGACCAGCACAGAGACTCAAGCAGAGCCCAAAATGACAAGGACAGAGATAAAAGGCCACCTCCAAACCTCGCAGTGCTCAGAGATCCCCAGAAAACTCCTAACCTGAATAGCTCTAAGTCCCCAGCCAGACCCCCACCTGAACAGCACAGAGACCTTGACATGACCTCCAACCTGACTAGCACATAGATCCCAGGCCAGTTTCCACCTCAGTGGGAACATAGACCCCTAGCCTCCCTGTGACCTGACCAGCACAGAAATCAAGGCAGACTCTCAACGTGATGATCACAGAGACTCCAGTAGACCTGGAACATGAAAAGCAAAGTGACACCTGCTGACCCCCAACCTGACCAGCAGAGTACCATGCCATTTTTTCAACAACACCAGCAGAGATCCAACCAGATTGCCAATCTGACCAGCACAAAAACCTCAGACAGACACTTAACATGACCAGTACCGACACTAAAACTGACATGGCCCTGACCTGCAAAGATGCCCCCAGCAACATGAACAGCAAATAATCCAAGCTACCTTTCAACCTGACAGGCAGAGTGATTCAACCAGACCTCCACCTTGACCAATGCAGTTGCCCCTGGTAGGTAACCTTAGTGATGTTAAGTAATGAAGTATAAAGCAAATTGTCAAGGGTGATTTCAAAAATATCTATTGTCTGCTTTCATAAAGGCTGATTCAGTTTAATAAAATGTAATTCCAGCTAGACATTAATAACTGCCATTAACAGGCACTGTCAGTTCTGTGTTCTTTCTCATGATATTACAGTGCCTGAAGTTTTCCACATCACTCTTGCCCTACTGCATAACATTCAACATCAACAGGCAAAGAAATATTTTGAGGAAGTGATCTACACAAGATAATTCAGCAGCTTGCTCCAATTTCTCTGGGGAAAGCACATCAGATCACAGGGCTATGCATGACCACCATTGACAGAAATTTAGGTTATCACCAGGAAATCATGGAAATGGATTAGCACAATTCAAGTGGTTAGCAGCAGTAAGTCCTGAAAGTGCACACATCCTGGAATCTTGGGGGTTTTATCTGCAGTCCTACCCATGATTGGCCTTAAAGGACTGCAGCATCATTTCTAATGTTTACTTATCCCAGATACATAATATTTTTATTATAAAAATACAAGGTGAATATGCAAATTTCTATGTCACAGAAGAACTCAAACATATGGCATATTGTTTAAGTATCTCCTACTTCAAAAGTAATTCCAGAGGTTTTTAACAGCGGGTTAGAAATTGACTCAATGATATGTTAAACTGACTATACCATAATTTATTAATACCAGGATTTCTGTCCTCTGTTGAGAGAAGTTTTACTGTGGAAGTTTCTGAGCAGATGATTTTTAAAATAGTATTTGAGTAGGGGCATATTTGGCAGTTCCTTAACTCTCAATATCCTCTCTGGAAAAGCAATTTTATATTTCAAATTCTTAACTCAATAAAAGAATCAGTATAAATTGTCTTGGTGATGGAAAGAGAACCGACTGTGAGTGATGAATACATAATGCAACATGTGGAGGATGTAATATAGAATTGTGCACTTTAAACCTATGTAATGTTTACTAATCAATGTCATCCCAATAAATTTAGCAATAAAAAATACCTAATAAAATTGTAATTATGCTAATCTTTGCTTTCATTTCAGGTTTTGAACTTTAATGTTATTTCATCAAATTTAACAATTAAAGTATTTTAAAAACCTTGATTATTTTCTGCAGTGTAGTTTTAAGGAAAGGTTAGCTATATGAGGTTTTCTAATAAGGGATTAATAAAGGAATCAAGCACTTGGCTCTCAATAAGGCAAGACTGTTCAAATTTCTAGTGGGAATAATTCATAGCATAAGCAAGATTTTTTGGGGGGGCTTAACTTACCAAATTTTTAAAACTGAGATGAAACACTGACACTGGTGCAAAGCCCAAAAGGAAATCATAGTAGAGTGGAAAGATTTTTATTTGAAAAAAAACATGAAATAGTACAGTTTTGTAGTGAAAAGTAGAAGATTTTTCTCCTTACAAAAGGAAATCCTACGGTCTATATTTGGGGTTCAAACAGCAATACATTTATGAATACTTAACAGATATGTGAAAATCATCACTTTGTAAAATGCAGATTTTACAAAGCCAAGCTAAAACAGTCAAGCTGCCATTACCATTCTTTTCCAACTAGTAAAAGCCAGTCTCATTATCATAACCAAAAAAATGCCTCTATCAATTTGTAATAAAAACTAATCTCTTGAAAAGGCTAAAACTGAATGGAGAAAAAGGAAAGTATATGAGGAGAAAGCTTCCTAATTGGACACGGAAATCTGTGGATGACAGCACATAGGATATTATTATTGTGACTGAGATGAATTCAATAAAACCCAGCATACTGACTGGGGAAATTCATGTCCCTGATGATGGAAGACTTTTCAGACAATACATTTTAAGTGCACACATATATGTACCTGAGTAATTTATAGGAATTACTTTAAAAACAACAAAAGACAGAATATTTGCACATTTTGTCACTTTATGATTTGACAGCTTTATAAATTTTCCAAAATAAATTATTAAATTTAATGTAAAAACCTTAACAGACATCTTAAGCCACTGCACATAAATCTTTTGAAAATCTCATATACACTCTTAGTATTATCAAAGGATACCAACCAGCAGAACGAAAAATATTATTCTACTTTTAACTATCTTTGGGAAGAGTCAACAAAGCCCAAAGTTATTTGCATCCTGTAAAATATAAATAGAGATAAAAATTTCACCCTTAAACATAAGTTTCTACCTTTCTTAAAACAAAAGGACACAAAATAAAACAAGACAAAATCCTGGAAAGTACTATGCCTCTCATAATTTGTTGTAATTCCAGATATAAAATCTGTGTTTCAATAACATTTCACTTCTTTAAGAGTTCTTTGACTTATAAGTTCTTTGACTCTAAAATAAGTTCTGAGCCATGAAATGAAGCTTACTATTATAGTTTCTTTCCCTCCATCAAGAGGTTGCAGTTTCAAAATAGTTCTCATCTTACAAATGCAACCTAATATAACAGAAAGACAAATTCAAACTCCACAATAAAAAGGTATATTTCCTTTTGGTGTCATCTTACAGGAATAGTTTAGGTCTGTGGGTAAACTCTGATGTAACCAAGAATGTGTTCCCTAGTCATGGTGAGTGGTGCTATTTATTCCAATAATGGGGACAGTTCACCCCCTGGTCATCAACACTGGTGATGCAGCTACAGGAAGGAAAACCTAAAATCAGGTTACACTCCCATGCCTGTGTTTCTGAAGGCTTTTGGTACACTAGAGACAAGAGGGCTAAGGGCTTGGCCTAGAGGCTCTAGGGGATTGTGAGAAAACCCAGGAGTGGCTCTCCCTTTCCCCTTTTTCTCTACTGCATGACTGTGTGCAGTTCACTCACAAGGTCCCCCACCTGAGCCTGGGTAATGACTCCACCCACTTTCAAATGAGAACCCTGAGACTCTAACAAGGCTGGTCTGCCCCCTGATTCCTGGGCCTGTGTTCCAGTGCTGCACATCATTTCTCCGTGACCCAGAACTCTTGACCTCCAAAATGTCCTCTGCTTTGAGAAACCATTAGGGAGTAGAAAGCTTTTGCCAGGGACTTGGAGCACACTGAGACCTCATGGAGTACAAGTGAAAACAGGCTCTTCTGCAGAGAATCTTACTGTCACCCGGTCCTATTAACATTATCTTACAGGGAAGGAACCCAAGGCCTTCTCTTCTAAAAACCAATTACCCTGGCAGTGTTTGCTCCTAGTTCAAGCTTTACTGAATGGAGATAAACAAATGAAACTTTCTTCTCTTCAGGTGCCCAGAAATGACGCTGGTTCAGGCTAACCCCTTGGAACTTGGTTCTTTTAGCCCATCAGCCTGGCAATTCTCCCCTTCTTATCTATGAGCACTTGGCATGATACCCAGAGATTGGATGTCCCTGCTCAATGATAGAGATGCCTCCAACCATTTTAGTCTATTCATCTGATAACCTCTTGAGTATCATTGGTACTTCCAAGGTGGCAGTCAGTCACTGTGTGTGTGTGTGTGTGTGTGTGTGTGTGTGTGTGTGTGTGTGTGTGTGTGTGTGTGTGTGTGTGTGTGTGTGTATTTGTGTGTTATGTATGTAAACACACTTTTTTGTGTTGGGATTCAGAGAGAAAAAGACATAGCATGAGAGAGTGCCTCAATATATCAGAAATTTTATTTTCTTTTTTTTTTTATTCATTTTTATTGTTAGACTTATTGGGGTGACATCTGTTAGCAAGGATTACACAGGTTTAGGGCATACAATTCTACAGTGCATTGTCAAATTGATGTATAATCAGTTCACCACCTAATGTGACTTCTCTTTCCATCACCTCATATTTAGCTTCCCCCCTCCTCTCCCACCCCCTCCCCTTTCTCCGCTCCCTAACCCACTTGTCCCCAAATAAACATTAAACTATTGACTGTGTGCATGGGTTATTTGTTTGTTCATTTCTTTTTTCTTAGTTTTCAGTTTTATATTCCGCATATGAGTGAAATCATACAGTTCTTTGTTTTTTCTGTCTGGCTTATTTCACTAAGCATGATGATCTCCAGGACCATCCATTTTGTCAAAAATGGCAATATTTCATCTTTTCTTACAGCTGAGTAATATTCCATTGTGTATATGTACCACAGCTTCTTTATCCAGTCATCTATCGCAGGGCACTTTGGTTGTTTCCATGTTTTGGCCACTGTGAACAGCGCTGCAATGAACATTGGGGTACTAAATCTTTGCGGACAAAGGTTTTCAAGTCTTTTGGGTAGATCCCCAGAAGGCGGATTGCTAGGTCAAATGGTAGCTCCATTCCCAATTTTCTGAGGAACCTCCACACTGCCTTCCACAGTGGTCATACCAGTTCGCACTTCCACCAGCAGTGTACCAGAGTTCCTTTTCCTCCACATCCTCTCCAGCATGTTATTCCTTGTCTTGTTGATAATAGCCATTCTCACAGGTGAGAGGTGGTATCTCATTGTGGTTTTGATTTGCATTTCCCTGATAGTTAAAGAGGATGAGCATTTTTTCATATGTCTGCTGGCCATTTGTATTTCTTTGTGGGAGAAGTGTCTGTTTAGTTCTTCTGCTCATATTTCAACTGGGTTGTTTGTTTTTTGTTGTTAAGTCTTATTAGCTCTTTATATATTTTAGATATTAGACCCTTATTTGATGCGCTATTTGCAAATATTTTCTCCCATTCAGTTGGCTGTCTCTTTGCCTTGTTGATGGTTTCTTTTGCTGTGCAGAAGCTTTTTGGTTTGATATAGTCCCATTCATTTATTTTTGCTTTTACTTCTCTTGCCTTTGAGGACAGGTTCATGAAGTCTTCCTTGAGTCCTAGCTCTATAAGTTTAGTATCAATGTCTTCTATACACTTCATTGTTGCAGGTCTTATATAAAGGTCTTTAATCCATTTTGAGTTAATTTGTGTATATGGAGAGAGTTCACAGCTCAGGTTCATTTTTTTGCATACGTTTTTCCAGTTTTCCCAGCACCACCTACTAAAAGCGGCTGTCTTTTCCCCATTGTATGTTTTCTGCTCCTTTATCGAAAATTATTTGTCCATATATTTCTGGGATTATTTCTGGGTTTTCAGTTCTATTCCATTGCTCAATATTTCTGTTCTTCTGCCAGTACCAAGCTGTTTTGACTATTGATACTTTGTAATATAAATAGAAGTCAGGAAGTGTAATGCCACCAGCCTTATTCTTTTTATGAGTATTGCTTTGGCAATTCGAGGTCTTTTATGGTTCCATATGAATCTAATAATTCTTTTATCTATTTCACGAAAGCATGATTGTGGGATTTTGATGGGTATTGCATTAAATCTGTAGATTGCTTTTAGCAGAATGGCCATTTTAACAATATTAATCTTCCTATCCATGAACACGGGATATTTTTCCACCTCTTAAAGTCTGTTCCAATTTCTTTCAAAAGTGTGTTATAGTTTTCAGTGTATAAGTCTGTCACATTCTTCGTTAATTCAACTCCCAGGTATTTCATTTTTTTTGTTGTGATAGCAAAGGGAATTGACTCTCTCATTTCTTTTGCTGTGGATTCGTTGTTTGTATAAAGGAATGCTGTTGATTTTTGTACATTGGTTTTGTATCCTGCAACTTTACTATATTCGTTAATTCTTTCTAATAGTTTCTTGGTGGAATCTTTGAAATTTTTTATATAAAGGATCATGTCTTCCGCAAATAGTGACAATTTGACCTCTTATTTCCCAATTTGGATACCTTTGATTCCTTTCTCTTGCCTGATTGCTGTGAACTTCCAGTACTATATTAAATAACAGTGGTGACAGTGGATATCCCTGGCTTGTTCCTGATTTTAGGGGCATAGGTTTCAGCTTTTCCCCATTCAGTATGATGTTAGCTGAGGGTCTCTCATATATGACCTTTATTATGTTCAGATACTTTCCTTCTATACCTATTTTATCTAGTGTTTTGATCATAAATGGATGTTGTACCTTGTCGAAAGCTTTTTCTGCATCAATTGATATGAGCATATGGTCTTTATCTTTGATTTTGTTTATATGGTGTATCTCATTGTTTGATTTTCGTATGTTGAACCATCCTTGTGCTCCCAGGATGTATCCCACTTGATCATGATGTATGATCTTTTTGATGCATTGTTGTATTTTGTTTGCTAATATTTTGTTCAGGATTTTTGCATCTGTGTTCATCAGAGATATTGGTCTATAGTTTTCTTTTTTTGTGTTGTCTTTGCCAGGCTTCGGTATTAGAGTAATGTTGGCCTCATAGAATGAGTTAGGAAATATTGCTTCCTCTTCAATTTTTTGGAAGAGTCTGATTAGGATAGGCATTCATTCTTCTATGAATGCTTGGTAGAACTCGTTGATGAAACCATCTGGTTCAGGGCTTTTGCCTTTAGGGAGATTATGGATAGTCATTTCAATCTCGTTGCTATTGATTGGTCTATTTAGATTATCCAGTTCTTCTTGGTTTAGTCTTGGTAGGCTATAAGTTTCTAGAAACTTGTCCATTTCTTTGAGATTGTTATATTTTGTGGCATAAAGTCCTTCATAATATTTTCTTATACTCCTTTGTATTTCTGTGGTATCAGTGGTAATTTCTCCCCTTTCATCTAATTTTGGCTGTTTGTGTCCTTTCCTTTCATCCTTTGATTAGTCTCGCCAGGGGTTTGTCAATTTTTTTGACTTTCTCAAAGAACCAGCTCTTCATAATATTAATTTTTTCTACTGTCTTTCTGTTCTCTAATTGGTTTAGTACCGCTTTAATTTTTATTATTTCTTTCCTTCTGCTGACTTTGGGTTTTGTCTGCTCTTCTTTTTCGAGTTCTTTAAGATGGGATGCTAAGATGTTTGCTTGTGATTTTTCTTGTTTCTTAAGATAGCCCTGTAATGATATAAATTTCCCTCTTATTACCGCTTTCGCTGTGTCCCAAAATTTTGATATGTTTTCATTGTCAGTAATTTCTATATATTTTTAAATCTCATCTTTTATTTGTTCTTTTATCCAGTCCTTTTTTAATATACTGTTGTTTAATTTCCATGTATATGTGGTTTTTTTCTGCTTTCCTTTTACAGTTGATCTCCAATTTCAAAGCTTTGTGGTCTGAGAATACACTTGGTATGATTTCAATCTTCTTGAATTTGCTGAGTCTACTTTTGTATCCCAGCATATGGTCTATTCTTGAGACTGTTCCATGCGCACTAGAAAAGAAGGTGTAGTCTCTTTTTGCTGGCTGAAGTGTCCTGTAAATATCAATTATGTCCACTTGCTCTAATATGTCCTTTAGAGCTGTTATTTCCTTTTTTATTTTCTGTTTGGATGATCTGTCCATGGCTGTTAGTGGGGTGTTTAAGTCTCCCACTATGATTGTTATTCATCAGTTTCTCCATTCAATTCTGTTAGTAGTTTCTTTGTGTATTTTGGTGCATCCTGGCTGGGAGCATATATGTTGATTAGTGTCAACTCTTCTTGTTGTTGCATTGTGCCTTTTATCATTATGTAATGACCATCTTTGTCTTTTACTATCTTTTTTAACTTGAAGTTTATTTCATCAGATATCAGTATGGCCACTCCTGCTTTTCTGTGGTTACCATTTGCTTGGAGTATTCTATCCCATCCTTTCACTCTGAGTCTGTGTTTGTCCTTACAGCTGAGGTGTGTTTCTTGGAGACAGCATGTGGATGAATTCTGTTTTTTAATCCACTCTGTTACTCTGTGTCTTTTTATTGGTAAGTTCAGTCCATTAACATTTAGAGTGATGGTCGATATGTGAAGATATCCTGTGGCCATTACTTATTTCTTTCTTTGTTTTTGTTTGTTTGTTTGTTTGATTATTTTTGTTTCTTTCTTATTGCCCTAACTTTGTTCCATTTTTCCTGAAGTTTTGTTTCAGGCTGAAGGGCCTCCTTCAGTATTTCTTGGAGTGCGGGCCTCATGCTGGCAAATTCCCTCAGCTTCTGCTTGTCTGAGAAGGTCTTTATTCCACCTTCATATCTGAAAGATAATTTTGCTGGATAATTTATTCTTGGCTAGAAATTTTTCTCTTTTAAATTTTTGAATATTGGATTCCACTCTCTCCTGGCTTGTAGAGTTTTTACTGAGAAATCTGATGCCGGCCTGATGGGTTTTCCTCTAAAGTTTATAGTTCTTTTTTCCCTGACTACCTTGAGAATTGTATCTTTGTCTTTAGTTTTGGACATCTTTAGTACTGTGTGTCTTGGAGAAGATCTGTTGGGCTCCAGGTATCTGGGGGACCTGTTTTCTTCTTGAACGTGGGCTTCCAGATCTTTCCATAGGTTTGGAAAGTTCTCATCTACTGTTTGTTTGAGTATGCTCTCTGTTTGTTTGAGATTGCTCTGCTCCCTCTTCTATTCCTATTATCCTGATGTTGTTTTTGTCTCATGGTGTCGGATATTTCTTGCAGAGTTCTTTCAATCCTTTTAGTTCTATATTCCCTCTCTTCCTCTTTCTGAGCTGTTTCCATGTTCTCATCTTAAATACCACTAATTCTTTCCTCCATCTGGTTAGTTCTGTTTCCTATGGCAGTTATTTCATTTCTCACTTCTTTTATGGTATCATTTATTTCTCGTATTTCCATCTCAATATTTCTTATGTTTTGAATCTCTTTGTTAAATTGTTCTTTTTGTTCACAGAGTTTTTTTATGTCATTTATATCCTTTTTTAATATTATTTATCTATTGTTCTGCCAATAGGTTTTCATTTCTCTCACAGCCTTTAGAATGTCTGCTTTAAATTCTCCGGTCACTTAAATGAGACCCTTCCCGTTGTAACAAGCTGTCCTCTGGGTAAATTCCATGTTCTTTCTGAGGAGTTTTAGTTTTTAAGGAATTCATCCTGTCTGCTGGGTTCTTCCTCTTTGACATGAGGGCTTTATGTTCAGTGCCCAGATTATTGCTTTTGTGGTGTCTTGCTGTAGGGCAGACACTAGGTGGCACTGGGGGGTCAAGTTTTGGGGGAGAGGGGTCTGTTTGTTTCTTGTTTCTGATATCCTACTGCGTTTGGAGGCTATGTGCATATATGCTGGGGAGAGGCCAACAAAAGGCATTCCAAAGGTGGTTTCTGCCCTTTGCTGGGGAAACTGTTTCAAGGTTTGTTTCTGCTAGCTGGGGTGAATGCTATCAAATCAGTCTTTCTTTTCAGCCCTGATTTAGCACCTGGCTCTCTACGGGCTCACACTGCTTTCAGAACCCTTGGGTGCACGAAGAATTGCATGCTCTTAAAGTCCAAAGCTGTAGGCCTGGCCTGAGACAGCAGGGTCACCTTTGCAGCGTGCTGGGAACAGGAACTGCAGGCCTGTGTAGGTCTCCAGGGGGCTTAGAGCTGGGGTGTCATCTTTGCAGTTCAGAGACCTCGCTCAGCTCTTCTACCACTCTAAAGTTCCAAAGCCCTGCTCCCGCGTGGCCTCTCCCCTCCCCCGAACTGCGCTGTTCGGATCCTGTTGCAGTCTCTGCTCCCTTCCCTCTCCCCAACTCGACCCCTTCTCGCCAACCTTCAGGTGTTTACTTGCGATTTGTGGATTTCTCAACAGCCGTTTTGTCACTCAGGGTCCTCTTTCTTGGCTCCTGGACAGCCGTTCAATTGTGTTTTCTGGGAGAGGCTTTAAGGACCTCCTCTCCAGTCGCCATCTTGTCTTCTCTCCACCAGAAATTTTATTTTCCTGGTAGACCCCATGGACAGATTGTGTCAGAGACCAGGGTCAGATATCAAACAATGCCATTAAAGTACACACTGGGAATGTAGCAAGGGCTTAGTTTTTCAGCCTGTTTACAATGGAGTTATGGTAATGCTCTGTCATAAGGCTGTTAAAAGGAGTATCAATATACCACCTACTATTATGCCTTACTCATAGTAATCACGTGATCAAAGCTCTCTGATGTTAGTACTATTTCTTTTAGTAAAAATCTGAATAGGACAGCAGGGTCAGGCTCTAGCAGTGGTTTCAATAGTTTAGTCTGTGTGAGGGACTTTTTACAGAGGAAGGAAAGTTTTGGAAATATGAAGGAAAATGTCCTTATCCTTTGAAAGAAATCTCTGTTCTTGCTTACAATTGTGGGGTCTGGCTCTTCAAAGTGAAGTTGAAGATAAAATATGTACACCCATAGAGGCTGTCATTAGCTTATGTAAAAGAGCTGCAATTGATTCTTTAAGGCAATAAGTCACCTTAGTTTTCTCCACAGTGCAGGGCACTTTAAACATTTGTGGTACCAAAACTCAGGTGTGGTGCTAGTACTGGCCAGCAGAGATCGCATTAATGCGGGGCTCCCAAGATCTTAGTGCTGTGAAAGACAAAAGCAGAGAGTGGCCTTGTCTTTGCTCAGGTGAGAAGCCTTTAAAGGGAAACAAGTGCTCTGGGGGCTTGAATGATTCAAAACAGTGGTGTGCCATAGGATACACAAATGATAAAGCCACTCAGAGTTTGCCTGGCTTTTAGGCCCCATGTCAAGCTGTGCAGGACTCTACAGCTTCTATCGCAGCCTTCCAGGCAGGCAAGGAACGACCAGTGCCCCATGTTTTGTGGTTAGTTAAAAGAAACTGTCCTGCCACCAGAGCCTGGTTAAGCACCATGGTCTATAAGACTCTTTTCATTCTCCACAACTTAACAGTAATTGTTTTGGTGACACTATCTCCCCAGAATGGCCAGGAGTTGTATGGGCCCCAACAGCCAGCACTGAGGTCATGGCTGTTGCGAGATAACCAAGAAAGAAGTCACTGCACACATGTGGATTGAGTAAGTTGACCCTCCCAGATTGAGCAAAAGGATGTGCACACTTATATCTGAGGGGCTGAGCTTCTTTGGGGATCCAGGAAGTTATGGAACCCAGTGGCTGAAATGTTCCTTCATCCTCCATGCAGCTCCAACATAAACTTTGAATTTTGTAAACAGGTGGCTCTGCAAAGCATTCAAAACCTAATTTGGCTACAATGCTTGGTGACTTGAGGCATTTTGATTTTAAAAGTTCACCTCCACAGCATCAGAGGCCAGATTTATTAAGGGGATTGGATTGGGGAGAGGTGAAAGAGCAATAAAACTGAAGTTCAGGTAAGAGCATTCACATCTGAAAGGGCTTTAAGTAGTATTTGTATGCCCTGAAAGGCTGGTTTGCATTCTCTGAGACTTTGTATCCTGTCTCTGGTGATTCTCTTCCTAGTTATACCAACAGATAATTAGGAATTCTATTTTTAGGGAAGGGGCCCCAACAATTTGATGTTGGTAATCACTGCTAGGGGTTTGCATGTGTACATTTGTGAAATGCTTACCATGGCAGAAATTGTGAACTTGGCTAAAGCTGGCATGCCCTCTTCAAACTATTCTTTCAAGGTACACATACAGCCTTGGACATCTTCACTTCACACACCTTGTGGGTTTTTCAGCAATGGACATTTGTGTCCTCTGGCAGTAGTTGGGAAGGGACTACAAGAGGAAATTAGCTTTTGCCATGTTAAGTGCATGGGTTGAAATGTTCATAGTAAAGCTATGGGTTCCAAGTTGTAAGGAACCAGTTTTTCCAGAAAATGCAGCCAGACAAAAGACAATGAAATATGAATAAAGCACCATTGTAAACAGTAGCTATGCTTACTTAATTGTCTATACTTCTGCCATGAATTATAGCTGTTTGTATAAACATAAATCTCATAAAAAATTATAGTCCATGTCATTATTGTAAATATAATTTTATTCTAATTTTTTGGTTATTTAGGTTAGATATAAATGTATACTTCTTGTCTGGAAGCACTAGTTGTAATTTTAGTGCCATCAATTGTTTTGTTTTTAAAATTATATAATAGGCATCAGCTTTTATAGTATAAACATCATTAACATAAACTAATATGATTCTCCTTCAATCATTCTGGATTCAATACATTCTTGTAATTTTCATAGAAATTTCAATATCTTCTTAGATTTTAAATATAGTCACACTTCTTTTGGAAGTGATAGTTATTGTATATTTTTATAGAAATTATCTGTATTATATTGTTCAATTAATTTTTACCATGCTATATTTCATTATGTAGTAAATTTTCTTTTCTTAGTTCTATATCCCATGTTAGATTGCATGGGCAATAAGATTTGCAAAATTTTTTCATTTCAAAAAAACTGTACAATTATGCACACCACTTTATTACAGTTGTTCACTAATAAGTATCTGAAACCATAAACGGGTTCATATTACTTGAATAAGTAATACTAGTTTTAAGAAGTCATCCCAAAATACTAAATCACTCTTAGGTGAACAACCTTAGAAGTGAAAATGTTCCTATGTGCATTATGTATAATAGTAAGAAGTCAAATGCCATATAAAACATCACTTAGAGAAAATGTGACATGATTAAATTCTATAACTCTATGAAAATAAATCATTTCAGGAAAAGCAATGAGACAAAACACTCTAGTCTCAGTAAGTACCCTAATAATTAGGTGACATTGTTCATTGCAAAAGACTTGATTTTTGGAGATTACTCTATGCTGCATCATTACTGGACAGCAATGGAAGTCAGTGCACAAAACGATCTTTATTAAAGTTTCTTTTCAACTTTGCAGTGCAAAAACTCACACACACACACATACACACATGGATGTGCATACATACCTATATATCTCTGTGTGTACATGTGAGTGTGTGTGTATATATATATACTTTAAAATATTCTTGAATATCCATTAGCATACAATTTTATAGTACTTTCAGGTTTATGAAACAACATATGATTACACATTTATATACCTCACAATGTAATCACCACAATAATTCATCTGTAACTGTACAAAGTTATCACAATATTATTGACTATATTCCCTCTGCTGTACTTTATATTACAGTGAGAGCTTTCTTTAAAATTGTAAGTACATTTTCAATAGAAAATACAGAGAGAGGGTGTACTTCTTCATTTCCTAAACTTCTCTGAGTGACTTTTGGTTTCTGGTGCCTTATTTTAAAAAAATGTATGCCTGAAACCTATGTAATCCTTGCTAACAGATGTCACCCCAATAAATCTAACAATAAAAATGAATTAAAAAAATAAAAAAAATGTGTGGAGATCAGCTCAAAATCTTTTGAAAATCTTCATAAAAATTATAAATAAGACTACTTTATTAGCAACTAAGCAATGCCTTATATGCACTCCTTCAGTTCTCTTTATAGGAGAATTGTGAAACTGAGTTCAAATGTACCATCAAGCTAATCCTGCAAAACATATTGAAAGTTGGAGTAACAGAGGTTTTACAGGTTTACTAACTTGCTGAGTACACAGAGCTAGTAAAAAAAATAATATTTGTGCCCATGTTCTCTGCTAAGAAGGTAACAGCTTGAGAGTGGTTGTTTGACTTCAAATAACACAGCATGTTGGTACATTTATCAGTCTTCTGCGAATCCCCATGTCTGCTGGCAATTTAATATATTTACAAAAAGTTTTCATGTTATACATCTTGTATTCAATTCATCTGCAATTTCAATTTTAAAACAATAATAAACATTTCAAATGAAAGCAATAAAATTTTACATCACTTCAAAAATTACATGGGCTGACAAGAAAACCTATTCTATGCTTCCCTTAAGAAAAATTACTAGAATAAGCATGCGATCAAAGAGAGAAATAGATGTTGGTTGCCAGGGTCTTGGGACAGAAGAAGTGGGGAGTGAAAGTTTTAGGCGAGGAATTTTGATTTGGGAGGTGAAATACTTTATGACTTCATAGTTATGATGGATGATATAAATGCTCATGAATGTATACATTATGATAATTATGAAATTGTACTATAATGAATTTAACACCTTAATGTAAGGGATTATGTTAATGTGGAAAAAGTAAATTAAAGAACAAACAAGCAATAACAATAAAAGACAAAGAAGAAAAAACATGTTCTGGTGAAAGACAGGATTGAATGTGTTGTACAGGAAACTGTACCAGAGGTCATTACAGATTCAGCCACCACTGCAGCAATGCTGAGCACAGTGATATTCCCAGGATTTCTGAAAACACCAGAGCTGGAACATGTGAAACTCATCTTCCAGCATTGTTGAGTCCTTTGCTAGAACCAGATCTCTTACAGAACCTGCTCCAGAAACTTGCCCACCACCCAAGAGCTGCAGGTGTATCTTTTGGTGATAGACCTGCAGCTCCATCACTATTAGATAGACCTGCAGCTCTGAAGGAGCGGCTTTGTGTGGAAACTGCTGAGTATAAAGATGTTTCTTTGGTGCTGGCTTGCTCTTGCCCATTCAATTGACTTCTCAGAAGACATAAGAGAAAGTTCTGAGCTGTTTTGAGATTCCTGAGCTTAAATTGCAGTGGAAACTGGAGTAAAAATGACACACATCCTCTTTCCAGGTGCATTTCAAACCCAGGACCCAAAATCAAGGCCCTCAGAGAAGCCACCTTCCTTGGTTTTAGGCCTAGATGCCAATCTGAGTCCCTTTTTTACACCTGGCTGACTGCCAGTCTTGGGCTCCTCCTTGTGTGTGTGGAACCAAGGAATCCCTGTGGGCTTACAAACAACTCACAGGCCCTTTTCACCCTTAGACTTTGCCTCCCTTGGATTCAAGTTTTTGGGCTGGGTCAATGGAAATTAAGCTTGACATTCTAGGTCAAGGCCTCATAACATGACCTGGAAGCAGACCCGGAAGTTTACTCTGAGAAGTTGCCTGAATAGTTTCTGGTCTGGTGGACTCTTCTGATCATTTCTGGGCACGGTTTAAATATAGCATCATGGTAACATTCCCCAAGGTTCTGTACTTGCCCTTGCTGGCATGAGGTACCTGCCTCTCACACAGAGCAACATAGAGTGTGTGTCTACATTGACTAGGTCATAACTGGTGTTTTGTCTGAAGCTCTGCACTGACAGTGACCAGCATCTGGTGTGGATGTATCACAGTCATTATGCACACCCAACTTTGAGCTTCTAGAACAGGCACAGGCTGTCTCATTATAGACCTCATCTCAGTGACATGAGATTCCTCTGGATGACTTAGAAGAAACACTAGGTAGAGTCACTTCATCCTCCACATTCCAACCAGCCAAACTTGTCCTGGAGTGTGAACTTGACCAGCCTCTTCTGCTCAGGGAATGTCCACCGTAGGTGAACACCCTGATGCCCACCATGAGCACGCACACACACACACACACACACACACACACACACACACACACAGGGAAGAAACTTAAGGCTCTTCTGGTAAGCTTAGAGAATTGGCCTCTCGTGTTCTTGACTGCCCTCAGCCTCTTTGTGTTTCTTTTGCCTTACCCTGAAAATCATCAGAGGCATTTGTAGTGAGGCCTGAACAATACCCAAATCAAGAAAAAAGCTTTCAATTACAGTCTTTCCTTATTCCACATTTTAATGGGCAAAGACTTCTTTAAAATGTGGCTGCCTGGTTACCAAGGCTGCAATTTTAGTTGGGATCTGTGGTCAGGAAGTAAGGTCACTGTCTTGGGTTTTTTTACCTGGGCTTCTTCTTAAGACATGGCCTGTCCAAAGCCTCTCTGGGTTGATGACTCTTCATTCTTTACCTTATGCCAAGTGCATATGCAGTCACAATAGCACAGCAAAGCCCACATACCTGGAAGGTCTCGGTCCTGCCAGACTCCAAACATTGAGGATCCAGAGTTAAGCTAAGGCCTGGCATTATTTTCTCACCAATCATATGATTTTGTGAACAAACCTGTTTTTTAGGTTCTACTTATTCTCCCACCTGCACAGTGTTGGTCTTTCTAGCCTTCATTTCACAGGCTGTCATTATACACACACACACACACACACACACACACACACACACACACACACACAAACACACGCATACACACACACACACACACACACACACACCCTTGAAGTGTCTGGAACCTCTGGGCTAGGGTCACATAAGCACAAGTACAGATATAACAAAGAGGTGATAATGACAATGATAGACAGATCACTGAACACAGCACGAACAGAACATGCTTGGTCTGCTCTGGCATTCAGTGACTGTCATTGATCCTCTTTCTTATACTTCAGGAGAGTTGATTAACTGATATCTCAACATGGTCTTCTGGGGCATAGAATATTACAAGGTCTTCCTTTACATTTAGTGTCATGTCCGAGCACCACGTCTTGGCCTATGTGCTGGGCAACCTCACAGTTGTTGCCAGTGTGCGTAAGTCTACAACAAACATACCTGTGCTAGCCCCTTTTATTTAAGCTGGATGGAATTTGTGAGTGGATTGTAGAATACATAATAGAATAGGGTCAAATAATGGGTGTCATTTTTAACACTGATAATGAAATATATATGACTCTGCTTGCTTTGTCTGTCTCCCTGTGTCTCCCTTTGTTTTCTGTTTCTCTCTCTGTAATTTTCTCTGACTCTTGGACCCTGTCTCTCTGTGTACATTTGTCTCTCTTTGTCTGCCTCACTGTTTATATTTCTGTGTGTCTCTCTCTGTCTCTTTGATTTCATGTTAACTACAGAGAGAGTCACCTATTGTAATCTGCCATATTAAGACCCAGAGCAAAATACCATCAAGCAATAACAAAAAGTTGACACCGCCACCAACAACATAAAAAATCCCTCAGATTCCCCATAGAGCTTAATCTTGAAAGGTTATGCATGATGTCGCAGACAAACCCCACATAGTATGAGCCTTAGTTGACAGTGAAGTCCAACCTCCCAGATGACCTTGAGGTGGAGGTTGCGAGCTCTGAAAAATCTGGGTCCTTATCACAGAGACTGAGATAAGGTTCATGTTTGTTTTCATAAGCGCTGTTGAGGGGACTGCAGTTACTCAGCAGGCAACCAGCATGTCCCAGCAGGTCAGGTCTGACCCTGCCCTCCTTACCTTCCAGCTCTCACCAGTCACCAACACGTTTTTTGAACCTCCTCTCTACACAAATGTATTGTGTTTGTGCTTTAAGTTCCTGTCCCTTTGATCTCCCCTACACTAACACACTGTTTAGTGACCTCTGCAGGCATGCCTTCTCTTACTGTCTAATCACAGCAGTAAGGACACCCTGGAAGCCTTTTGGACACCCCTAGAGTCTATGGTCCTCCCTACAGCACTCACTGTTCTCCTTCACATAAATTAGTCGTCATGCTACATCCAAATCTCTCTCATGGCTTTCAACTTTTGGGGGAACTAAGACCATATGAGTACCCTCAGCCCTTCTTAGGTTGAGCACCAAAGTTGAAAAAAAATTGTATAAATATCTCAGAACTCCATCTAGTCTGTGAGCAGCTCACATTGTAAAGATGGATGCTGATAATCAATGGTGCATGTTGCTCAGAGGCAACTAACTCCCAGAAGGAATCCTTTTGTTTCTTAATTCTTGGGCCATTGAACAAGGTGCAAAAAGCCTGCCCTCTGGTGGCCAGTCTCACTATTGCAGCCCCTGGCAGGAAATCCTAAAGTCAGAACACACTCTTGTGTTTGGTTTTCTCAATGATTTTTGTACAACTAGGATCATGGGGCAAAGGGGCTGCACATAGAGGCTCCAGGAAAATGTGAGAAACCCCAAAGGGTGCTCTCACTTTCCTCTCTCTGTTCACTGCTTTGGTTTGTCAAGTTCAGTCACAAGGCCTCTCACCTAACCTGGGCAATGATTCGATCCACTTTCAAATTAGAACCCTGAGTCTTTAACAAGGCTGGTCTTGCCCCTCATTTCTGGATAACTGTTCCAGTGTACTGCAATATTTCTGCATGAGCCAGACCCATTACCTTCCAACATGCTTCCTGCTCAGAAGGAACTCTAGGGAGTAAAAATCATTTGCCACCGACACAGAATACACTGGGTCCTGACAGAGAACAAGTGAAATCATGCAATTTTGCAAACTGTGAGACTCTTGCTGTCACTGCATCTATGTGCATTATCTTGGAGAAGAAGAAGTCGAGGCATTTATTCCTGAACCCATCCACACTGCGTATGTCTGCTTGTAGTTACAGCTGCACAGGGTGGAGACAAAGTAACCACACTTGTTTTGTTTTCAGGTGCTGGTTCAAGAAGACCCCTGAGCACGTGGCTTATTCTGCCCATTACCTTGGTGAATCTCCACTCCCTATTTATGGGCTCTGGGCATATGCCCAAAAACTGGGTGGTACTGCTTTAAGATAGGGCTGCCTCCAACCACTTTGACCTTTCTGTATGATAACTTCTTCAGTTTGCATTCTTCTTTGTATAGCCAGGTAGGCAGTCATTGCGTGTTTGTGTTTGCATGTGTACATGTATATGTGTGTGTATATAATATAATATTATATTATATTATATAGTATTTATTATACACACACATACAAACACATAATGTGTGTTTGGTGAATCTCAGAGAAAAATACTGAACTCGAGTGGTCGCTTCAGAATCTCAGAAATACTCATTTCCAAAGTAAACCACATTGACAGGTTGACCCAAGGCCCAGGGTTAGATCTAAGACATGACCATTGAAGTAGACACTGGAAATGTAGCAATTGCTTGGTTAGTCAGTTTTTATACCATGGAATCATGGTAAGGCTCCATCATAGGGATGTTAAAAGAAGTAACAATACATTACCTATTATAATGCTACTTGATATTAGTAATAGTTTTTAGTATTTGATATGTGAGAGAGTTTCAGAAACAGGCAGAAAAGTTTTGCAGAAATAAAGATAAATGCCCTCATACTTTGAAAGAAATCTGTGTGTTTTCTTACATGGGTGGGGTCTCACTCTTTGAGGTGACACCTAAAATATGATATGTGCACATGCAGAGGCTGTCAGCAGCTTATGTATAGAAAGCTGACATCAGTTTCTGAGGGTGGAGATGTGCTCACACTTTTTTGTGTCACCTTAGTTTTCTACAGAGAATTGTATACTCCAAACATTTGGGAAACCCAATAAAAACTCATGTGTTGCACCCTGACTGACCAGAAAGGGCCACCCTGGGCCTGAGCTCCCAGAATCTTAGCTCTGGAATAGAAAAACACAATGTTTGGCCTTGTCTCTGCTCTGAAAAGAGGTGTTTGAAGGCAACCAAGGGCTCTGGCAGCTTGAAAGTTTCAGAAGCATGCTGAGTGTCTTAAAAGACAAAGGTGATACAGCCACAGAGCATTTGCCTGGTATCCTCATCCAACATCAAGCCCCTGGGTTCTCAAGTGTCCTAGTGCATTCCACTAGGCAAAGCAGAAGCCTTCATCACCACTCGCTATATAGTCAGTCACAGCTAATTCTCCTCCTGCCCAAGTCAGTCTAAGAACCATGGTCTTTAAGACTCTCTCCATTCTCTGCATATTTATGTTAGGTATTTTGGGGCCCATCTTCCCAGAGTGGCCTGGAGTGGTCTGAGCCATGACAGCTTACACTGGGGTACCAGCTGAAGAGAAATAACCAGGCAAAAATTTACTGTTGGGTGCTACTTCAGTAAGGTGAGCCTCCCAGATGGCACAAACAGATGTATGTTCCTGGATTTGTGGGGTTGCTCCCTTTTGGAGATCCTGAAACTTACCTGACCAAGTTTCTGACAGGGTCCTTCCTCCATCTTGCTCCAACAAAGAAAAATGAAATTACTAAACATGTGGCTATGCAATGCTTTCAAAACCCAGGTGGGCCACAATGGCTGTGACTGGGGCTTTTCTGGTCTGGGATCAGACTTTTTAATGGAAATGAACTCGGGAGGGGTGAAAGAGCAAAAGAACTGAAGTCCAGGTGAGGGAAGTCGCATCTTGGAAGGTTTTAACTAGGGGTTGCACACCCTGTGAGGTTGGTTTGCATTCTCTGAGAATTGGTCTCTTGTCTCTGGAGTGTCTCTATCAAAATCCGACTGCAGATAATTTGAATTTTTTATTCCAGGAAAGCTGTCCCAACTTGCTTAAATTCGTGATAACCAGTAGAAGTTTGCAGGTGTACCTTTGTGAAATTATTACCATGGTAGAAACTGTGAACTTGGCTAAAGCTAGAATACTGCCTGTTCAAATCAGTTTCTTGAACAGTTGCAAGTGTTCGACTGCTTCCCTCAATGTTTGTCATGGATTTTTAAACCACGAAATTTGATGGCCTCTGGAAAAATGTTGAGGAAAGATGAGAAGGACAAATTAGTGTTAGCTGTGTTGGTGACATTTATGGAGATGTTTATAGCAATGCTATAGGTAAGAAATTAATGGTACCCAGTTTTTCCAGGAAATGGAGCCAAACAAGGGACAATAAAATACAAATGAGGCACCAGTGTCAGCTATTATAACCGAATGGTCTACACTTTTGCTGTAAATTCAACTAGTTGTTGGTATAAAAATAAATGTTATCATAGTTTATAAAAGAAGTCATTATTGTAACATAAAATTTACTCTAAATTTGTGGTTATTCAGGTTAGAAATAAATTCACACCAGTTATTTTTGGTAACAGTAGATGTAATTTTAGTACCATCAATTGTTTTGTTATTAAAATTATATGCTAGGATAATTGTATAGTATTAACATTATCTGTTAAATGATCTAAAATGATTTTTCTTAAATTATTCTGGCGTGAATTGTTTCTTGTAATTTTGGTAGAAACACTGATATGTTCTTAGTTTTTAAATATTGTGACACCATTTTTCTATAGATGATATTGTTATTGTACATTTTATAGAAATAATCTACATTTTGGTTTCAATTGATTTTTACCATACTATATTTAATTTTATATAGATTTTTTCTTTTTTGTTTAATATTTCCTGTTATAGTGCATGTGCAATTATGTTGGCTAGATCCTTTAATTCCAAATAAATTGTAGGTTTAAACATACCATTTCTTCTACAGTTGTTAACCAGTAAGTGTCTGAAACAATAAACAGGTTCATATCATTTTAAAAAGTAATATTTCTAAGAAGTCATCCCAAAGTAATAAAACACTCTTAAGTGAACAATGTTAGAAGTGGAGATGTGCATACATGAATTATATAATACAGTGAAATGTCAGAAAGCATATGAAACATCTCAAAAGACATAAGTGCAACGTTTGGACCGAGCTGTTATTTCTGAGCTGGAGCTGAAGTGGGGACAGGTGAAAGGTGACACACGTTTTTACTTTCCAGATTCATTCTGAACCTAGAATATATAATCAAGGACTTCATAGTAGCCAGCTATCCTGGGTGAAGGCACAGATGTTAGTCTCAGTCCTGTATTTTAACCTGGTTTAATGCCAGCCTGTGGGGCTTCTCCCTGTGTGTGTGGTACTGAGTCCTGTGGGCTTGTGTTTGGCTTTCATAGGCCCTGTGCAGCATGATGCTCTGCCTCCCTGGAATCTAGGTCCTCAGGCTAAGTCAGCAGAAGTTGAGCTTCGCACTCTAGGTTAAAACTTGTGGTTTTGACCTGCAAAGAAAACCTGGGGGGCCCCTCTGAAGAGGCAAAGGTGTTGTCTGGACTGCAGGCCTTGCATAGCCATTTCTGGGCCTTAGTTTCAGAGACACCTCCAAGGTGACACTCACTGATGTTCTGAGCTGGTCCTTGGTGGCATGACATACTTGCCTCTAATATGATAGACATGGAGTGGGTGATCTCATTGATCAAGTCATTGCTAATGTCCTCTCTTGACCTTTCCAGTGACCTACACCAGCAGCATATGAGGAGGCAGCAGAGCCCTTCTGCCTACCTGACCCTGAGCTTCCAAATCAGAAGCAGGATGTTTCAGCATAGACCTCAACTCAGTGGCATGACATTCTCATGGAGTGCTCAGAATAAACCCCAGTCAGAGTAGCTCCATCTTCCATATCCCAGCTAGCCACCCTTGATCTGGAATGTAAACTTGACAAGGCCCCTGGGCTGCTGAGCACTCCACAGCTAGCTACTGCTCAGGGTATGCCCTCCTTATGTGAACAGCTCCCCACAAGCACCACACACACACAAACACACACATGGATTAAATGTAATCCTGTTAAAGTAGGATCAGAGTGCTGGCCTTTTTTTGCCTTGACCACCCTGAGCCTTCTTGTGTCACCTTTGGTTATCTTTGAAATATGGCCAGACGTTTTTGAGTGAGACACGAACAATACTTGAGGCAAGCAAATGTGTTTAAAAGATAGGTTTTTCTGAGGCCAGCTCCGTGGGACTTGGTGGCACAAGAAGTATGTATTATACTACTTCAAATGTCTCTAACTAAGTGAACTGAGTAGGGGCTTCTCTAGACTGTGGCTGTCTGGTTTCCAGGGCTCCAAATTCTGTTGGGCTCTATGATCAGGAAGTGTTGTCATAGAGTGCTTTCCATTCTCTGAGACAAGGCCTCCCCAAGGACTCTTTTGTTGGTTCCTTCTAACCGTTTAACCCATGACAATTTAATACACAGCTGCACCACCACAACTCACCACAAATACCAGGAAAACTTGGATGAAACCCAGGCCCTAACTTTCTGGATCCAGCACTGACTTCACACCTGGTATTTTATTGTCACCAGTGATGTGGCTGTTGACACACCTGTCTTTTCAGGGCCTCCCTAGCCTCTCAGCTGTACAGTGTTTGTTGTTCCAGCATCTATTTCTCAGGCTGTCTTTAAACATAAATACACATGTAATGCCTGAAATTCCTGGGCTGAGGTCACATGAGTTCAGTTACAGATGCAACAATGGGGCAAACAAAATGCTGGTCACAGTCCTGAACACAGTGCCCACAGCCTGGGCCTGCTCTGGGACCAATGACTTTCACTGACTCTCCTATTTTTGTCACATGACTGTTTAAATAAACAGAAATTCTGACATCTTTACCTTTGGCGTAAAACTTTCTAAGATCTTCTATTATGTTTATTGGCAGATTTAAGTGTCTCATCTTGGATTATGTGCTGGGCAGCCTCACTATAGTTGCCAGTGTTTCTACATCCACATAAAACATCCCTGTGGTAACCCCTTTGCTTGAAGTTGGATTGACTTGGTGACTGAGCTTTAAAATATATATTAGGATAAGGTGAAATTGTGGGTGTTATTTCTAGCACTGCGATATTGAAATTCTATGATTCTGCTGACTCCCTTTGTCTCTCTATGTTTCACTTTGTATTTTTGTCTCTGTCATTATTTCTGTCTCTTGGACCCTGATTCTCTCTATACATACTTCTCTTCTGTTTGCCTCACTGTTTCTGATTCTATTTGTATCATTTTTTTTCTTTTATCCCATTATATGGAAAGGCAAGGTGACATATTATAAACTGCACTATGAGGCACAAGTGCAAATTAAAAAAATATGGTCCACAGACAGTAAAGACTGTGACCCCTGTCCAAACTGAATACTAATAATTATACATATGTGGTCCCACAGACAGACATCGCTTAGTGTGAGCCTCAGTTGACAGCCAAGGCTCTCAGGGGACATTGATGCAGAGCTTCCCAGCTCTGTCAAGTTTGGTTCCTGATCACAGAGACTCTGTGATATAGTCCATGTTTGTTCCCATAAGAGCTATGTGAAGGGAATGTGACAATATGGCAGTTCAGAAGCACGTGTTGGCAGCCCAGGTCTGGCCATCCTAGCTTTCTCTAGACAGCCAGGCTTCTACTGAAATTCTTCAGTGCTAATATTTATTTCTGCCTCCACATCTTTGTCAGTTTCAGTTCCCTCACACTGTACCACCGATATTTTACTTCTACAGAAATGGCTCCATTTGTACTCTGGTTACAGCACAAATGTAACTATGGAGGCTTTTCAAACACACCTAGGGTCTGTGGTCCTCCCTGCAGCACTCACTGTTCTCTCTCACAGAAATTTTCTTACATGCTGAGTCCATATCAGTTTCCAGGATTTGAGCAGCTAGGGGGCAGAGTACATTTGGTATTCTTCACTTTGTGTATGGTAAGGGCAGTAGTCACCAAAACTGGGAAAATATTAAAAATGTCTCAGAACATCCTTCTTTCTGTGAGTACTAAAATTTAAGAATGGATGCTAATAATCAATTATGTATGTGCTCAGGGGCAGAAAACATTCAGAATGACCTGTTGTGCTTCATTATTCTTGTGCCATTGACCACAAGTAAGCTTGTGTAGACAGCTTGCTTCCTGAAGGTCAGTCAGCCTTGTTACTGCAGCACGAGGCAGAAAGGTCTGAAATTACAACACACTCCTGTGTTTGGGGTTCTCAAAGCACTTTGTACACCACAGACCAGCAAGAAAGAGGTTGGGCCAACAGGTTCCAGGGAATTGTGAAGAACTCAAAGGCTACTTTCATACCCTCTTTCTCTTTAGTGTCCTGGTGGGTGTCCAGTTCAGTCACAATGCCTCTCACCAGAGCCCAGGCAATGACTTTACCCACTTCAAAATGAGGATAATGTTGTTTTTTTTTCCAAACAAGGTTGGCCTTGCTTCTTGTGTTCAAATTAGTGTTTTTGTGCTTTGCCACAATGTGCATGACAAACTCCTCAAGAACCCAAGCAGCCTTTTGCTCAGAAGAACCTTCAGGGAGTGTAAAATATTTTCCAGGGCACAGAGCATACTGGGCCCTGATGGAGACCCAGAGACAACTAGCCCTCTTACACGCTGTGAGAGTCTTGCTGTCAGCATGTCTTTTCTCACCACCTGATGGAAGAGTAAGCTAAGGCCTTCTCTTCTGAACCCCTGTCACACTGCTTGTGTCTGTTTTTAGTTTCAGGTGCCAAGGGTGGAGACCTTAAATCTACAGCTTGTTCTTTCCACATGCCCAGGATTGACACTGGTTCAGCTAGACCCCTCAACACTTTGTTTTTCCCCTGCCCAACAGCCTGACATGTCTTGGTTCCTACAAGGGAACCTGGACTTGGTGCCCCCAGATGGGGTGTTTCTGCACCATGGCAGAGTTGCCTCCAAAGGCTTATTCCCACCTCTGATATTCTCTCTTGTGTGCACTTCTATTCTGATCCCCAGCAGAACTCTCAGTGTGTGTGTGTGTGTGTGTGTGTGTATGCATGGATGTTTATCCTAGTGTATGTGGGGATGCTCAGAGAAGGGTGTTACATAACAGAGTTCCCAAGAATATTAGAGATTCTCATTTTCAAGGCAAATCTCATGAACAAGTTGAGGTAGGCCCCAGGGACAGTTATAAAACATGAACATTGAAGCACACACTTGGGACACAGCCGGTGCTATCATTAGTCAGCTTGTGTAAAAGGACATCATGGTAATTCTCTGCCATAGAGCTGATAGAAGGAGTACCAAGAAATTAGCTAGTATGATGTTTTGCTGATAGTAATTCTATGAACAATGCTACTTGACATTATAACATTTTGTCTTTTTAGTAAGATGATGAATAGGACAACAGTCTCAGAAATCAGAAGAGTCCTTTAAGGCTCAATGTGTGTGATGGTTTCATACACAGGCAGGAAAGTTTGTAGAAATGAAGGAAAATGTCCTCGTGATTTGAAGGAAAATTGTGTGTTTACTGACAACAGTGGAATCTGACTCTTCGATGTGACACATAAAATGGGATATTGCAACTGTGACGTCTTTCAGCTCATGTAAGAAAATCTGAGACAAATTTCTGAGGGCACAGATGTGCTCACACTTGTCAGCATCACATTAATTCCCATTGCAGGGCTGGACACTCTAAACATTGCCACAACTTAATCAAAACTCAGGTGTGGTGCACTGACTGACAAGCAGAGGCCACACTAAATAGGGGGCTCCCATTATCACAGTACTGGGAGAGAAAAGACCAGGGACTGGCCTTGCTTCTATCAATGTGCTCAGGTTGCAGAAATTTGGAGGCACCCAATGTCTTCTGCATTTGTGTTGAAACAGTAGCATACTGGCTGAATTAGAACACATATGTGAGAGATAGTTGCTGTCTTACCTCAGCTTCCCCACTTGCCACCAAGCAGGATTTCACTCAAGACTCCCACTGCAGCAGCCACCGGGCAGAGCAGGAATCCTCAGGATTATAGGCACTTGAGTCAGTCCCAGCAAACTTCCCCATCACTCTGCCTGATATTGGCACCAAAAAAAATTGGTACTTTCTTTTCTCTCTGCACTTTCAGCACAAATATTTTGGGGCAGCCATCTTCTTTAAATTGCTTGGAATGGTATGGGCCCTGGCAGCCAGTGCTGGGATTGTGGCTGAAGAGGGGAACCCAGGAATAAAGTTCTGCATGCGGGTGAAATGAGTAATGTGCACAGTTAGATTTGGGGTGATGCACATTTTTGGAGATTCTGGGACCTACCTGACAGAGAGGATAACAAAGTCTTTACTGCTGGAGCCAATCCAGCAAAGACTTTAGGATATTTAAAACAGGTGTCTGTGGGGCACATTCAAAACACTTATGGGCAAAAATGGCTGCGATTTGAGGCTTCTAAGGTCTCTGAGTGCATCCTGGAAAAGTGGAGAACTAGATTTATTAATGTGGTTGGACTGGGGAGAAATGAAAGTGAGGGAGAATGGGATGAGGAAGGAAGGAGGGCCATGGGCTGAAGTTGAGTAAGTAGGGGCTTACACCATTCAAAGCTGTTTTTTGTTATTTGAGACTTGGTCTTTTGTATCCATCCTCTTTTCCTAGTTGTCCTTGGAGATGATATGGCATTCCAATACCAGGGAAGATACCTGGACTTGCTTAAGCTCAAGATCATTGTCAGGGTTTTACAGTTTTACTCAGCAGACTGTCCAGAGTTTTACGAAATGTGTGCCATTGCAGAAAATGTTCAGTTGGCTAAAGCTAGTGTGACACCATTCTATCCACACCCCCAGACAAATGCAGACTGGTTCAGATGAGTTCTATCCATGTGCTTCATGGGTTTTATAAGCACTGAAACTGGCAAACTCTGACAGGGAGTTGGGGAGAGAGGAGCAAAAAAAATTAAAGTGGGTGGGTGTTGCAGGGTTGGGTGTTCATAGCAATGCTATGGGTAAGGAGTTGTGGGTACCCAGTTGTTCCAGAAAATGCTGCTGGACAAGAGAAAATGGAATTTGGATAAAGCACCAGTACAAACAGAATCTCTGATTGCTAAATTGTCTACACTTTTGCCATTAGTTCTAGCCATTGTTTTTGGTAAAAACATAAATTCATAATAAATTGTAGTTCATATTATTATTGGAATTGGAATTTTATTCTAGTTTTGTGGGTATTGGGGTTTGATATAAATGCATACTGTTTATTGCTGGAACCAGCAGTCATAATTTCAGTGACATCAATTGTTTAATTTTCAAAATGATATTATGTGCATCATGTTATGTAACCTACAATTTATCTATTTAAAAAGAAAAAAATGCGTAAAGTTTCTCCTCAAAAATCCTGGACTCAATGAGTTATGGTAATTTAGATAGAAACATGAGTATCTCCTTAGTTTCTAAACATGGTTATATTTGTGTTTCTTACAGATTGTTAGAAATGCTGAGAGCAAGGTGCATGAGGCCAAGTCACAGTTTAACAAAATTTTATTAAGAGCATCTGAATGCAGATGAGTTGAAGTAAAAAAGAACTTCAGCATGAATATCTATTTTAGCAAGGGTTTTACTGGGAGTAAAGGAAGGCATTTCTGAAGAAAGGTAATTTTGTGCTGGACAAATCATCACGTTGGAAGAGCAGCATATATGCTATTATCTCAGTGGGTCTTGCTGTTCCAAAAAAGATGCTACTTGTCTTGACAGAGGTGTTACTTTTCTCCAGATGTCAGGAAGCAGCCAAACTTCCAGGGGTGAGGTTGCTTAGCAAGCTTTCAGACCTTGTATTTTCAAACCCTTGATTATATAAAATAAAGGGGAACAAGGGAGTGATAGAAGAGGAAAGGAATATGACATCAATTCTTTCAGGCTGCTCCCTGCTGAGAGTGTGTGTATAGTAGAATTTATGTACACCACTAAGGATGGGGTTGATAATGGGGTCTGGTTCATTTTGGTAAAAATTTAGTTCATACCAATGATGTGTCAGAGCCTGGCTCTGATTCTGCAAAAAAGACATGAATATCAGAAATAGACAATGTTCAATTAATAATAAATAAAAAATTATTAGGCCTGGGACAGCAGGACAAAGAAGTAGTGAAAGAAAACATGAGTTAGTAGACCATGAAAATGGATAACATGTTCTTAAGTTTGAGGCTCATTCTGATATTTTTCAGATATTTTCTTGGATTTGTCCTGACTTATTAACATAGAAACAACATTTCTTCTTTAAGTAGAGACTAATTCCCCCTTCAGCAGCCATATGGACATCTAAACTGCAGAAACCTGGGAGGATTAATGCAGGTTTACGGACCACTCAGCTGCTTCCTGCAGCTTAGTAGCTTTGCCCTGCCTTCTGAACCAGATAAGAGGAATGTCAGTTTGGGGAGATTTTCTTTCCATTGCTGGATCTGGCATCCACACAGATCTTAATTATCTGGTAAGTCAAGAGATCGCTTCTTCTTCCCTGGTTTCTCTGACTCACCCCTCATGATGCTCAGCTCTCAGCCCTCCAAAATCCTAGAGCTAAGCCAAAGACTCCCTTGCCCTTTGTTTTCATCTCTGACTGGGTTTGGGACACCCAACTGATTTAAGGTTTCTCTCTTTTTTTATTTCTCTTTTGAGGTGTGAATGCTTCTTCAACTGAGTTGGACCTCAGGATTTAGGAAACTTATTTACCACCCTTTGGGCCATAGAAAACTCTGAATCTCATCTCCCTAAAAATACCCATTAAACTTGCCTTCTGCACAATTTTAGCCCCTGAGGTCTGTTTGAAGACCATCAGACCAAGTGGCTTGTCTTTTGTTGTAACATAGCATGACCACAATATAAACTGGACAATGGCTAACACTGGCCAGAGAATGGCACTTTGGATCATGATGTTCTCATGGACCTCAACCATTTCTGTCGATTGATTAGAAAGTGGTCTAAAGTTCTCCATATCCAGGGATTTTTGCACTCTGCACAGGACCCTACGTCAGTCTTGCTCCACCTATCAGATTCTCTAAATGTACTCTAAACATCCAGACTCAGAGCCCAAACAGGGACCTTCTAAACTCCCTCCACTGGACTTTGTATCAGAAAACCCAATGCCCACGCCCACGTCTTGATTTTGATCCTGTGGCTCATCATTCTTTCTCATCACATGGTCCTCAAAACCCTCCTGAATGCTCAGCTGCCAAGGCCTCAACTTTCTTTCACTTTACTCCTCTTAATTCTTGATTTCTATCTACCTATGCTCTGCCAGCTGCCCCTGTTCTCCCCTTTAAGTAGGTGGCTGATGCTGAGGACATAATTTTACTTCACAATTCCTTTTCTCTTAATTACATCTCTCTGACAAAAAATACACCTTGGCTCCTGCTCTACTTACCCAAATACTTATACTAAGAAATTTAAATATCTCACTTAATCTTACCTAGCATGATCTTTACATTATTCTGTCCTCTACTCTTAACTGTGAGGTAAGAGAGAAAGTATGGCACAATGTTCAAGCTTATGCTGATAAGCTAAATAGATAAGATCAGCCCTACCCCATGGAAGAAAAAGCCATTTTCTGTGAGGACCCAGGATGGAAGTATTAGGCTGTGACTCTGAGTCCTAGATGGATAAGACATATAATCAACTGCCTTATAGCAGAACTGCATATGGCATCACTTTAAGCTGTCAATTTGGAAATGCTAACAAAGTCACCTAAGGCTCTGATGAAAACCCAGTTTTACTTCTCTGTAAGGTAACTTAAGCCCTCCAAAAATATACTAACAGAAATCTCAACTCTTAGGAGGGACTTATTCTTCTTCATATATATTTTATTTCTCAATTGGCACCTGTATTTTCATAAGATTCAAAAGCTGGAAGAGGGACCCAAGACCCCAGACACAGACTTTTTAAAACTTGCTTTCAAGGTTTTAAACAATCAAAATGAGAAATACAAATTACAGAAACAAAGATATGATCAGGCCAAACATCAGATGCTTGTTGTTGTCATTAACAAATCCTCTGGGGGACAGGTACCTAAGACTGCAAAGGGATTTAGGGCTTTCCCAGGTCCTTGTTTTAAATGTGACAATACTGTTCATTGAACAAAGCAGTGCTGACACCCACAGCCTCCTCTGGGACGGTGCCCACTGTGGAAGTAGCATGAAAATGGCAGAACTCCATTCTGTTCTCAGAGCTATGCAGAGACTACAGATTTTTTTCCTGCAAACTCTGTTCAGCCTTCCTGTTGATGATTGATGGTGTCTGGACACAACAGTTTCCACACCTATAAATTCATCATAACCTCTGGTAAACTTGATGGTAGCAGATAAGTCAACATATTTTTTTTTGGACATGGAGAATACTTATTCAGTCTTACCTAAATATGCAGTTACAACCTGGCCTTCCCAGGTCTCTATTATCAGTTTGATAGAGTAGTCTCTCAACCACTAGTTCCTCCACTTCTCACTTGTTACTATCAGGACACGTTGTACACCAACTTTTTCCTGGTACTTCCTACCTGGCTTAGTCCACTGATTGGATGAGACATATTGTACAAATTGTAAGTGCCTGCTACCCTTCTAGGCCCATGAGCACAGAAAACCACTTTCTTACTTCTCCTTTCTGAACACTTTTGGTCTCCAATGTCTGCAGAGGCTTCTTTTTCTCTACCATTTACTAAGATTTGTCCTATAGTCTGGGATACTGCTATTTTCTTTATAGCTAGACATCACCCTCCTGTAAAGATCCTAGTAAGCGGTACTTTTTACTAACATTGGAACCGCAATATCCAGTCTTCTTGGAAGGAAATAGAGGTCTTCAACCTGTCATAACTCTTATTTTCTCTCAACATCTGCTTTGACCCACAAGTCCTCCATACAACACTCATACTTCCTGTTTTTTTTAAAACTTGCTGCACTTATCAGCTCATCTAAAAAATGCATCCTTCACTTTTACTTTACATTTAAATTCACAAGACTTATTTGCCTTTACCTGCACTAATCTCAACACTCTTACCTCTCAACTGCTCACATAGACTGTTTTACCACAGAGTTTTCAGGACAGCCCTAATTTCTTTAGCCAGGCCCTAGATGCCAACCTCACAGAGCTTGATCTTTCACCCACTATTATATTACAATATGCAGATGATATGTTATTTCATAATTTGTCACCAAGGATATCCAAGCAACACAAGTTTCAACACCTTAACTTCCTTGCTGAGAAAGAGTACTGGATATTTCCTAAAAAAGCTCAAATATTTCAACCTGAGGTCACATACCTAGCTCTTTCTATATTCCCCCAGAAGAGGGCCATTAGTTCTGATCATAAGACTCTCATTTCCTGCTTATAGCCTCCCAGGACTAAACAGAAAATACAGGCAGCCCACGTACAATACTGCATTTTTACAACACCGCTTGAGAATTGGAAGAAACCCTCTTACATGACTTCCTAGGACACAGGTGCACTCTAAAATGGTTTGGGAATTAGAGAAATCTCCAAACAATGGAACATAATAAGAGTTTTTTTTTTACAACATAAGATATCTCATTCAAAAAGAAGGAAATCACACAGTAACACAGAACATAATAAGAGCTTTTAAGAGCAAAAAAACCTCATTAAAAATTTTTAACCTTGCATGGTTTAGTATGATATTTGACTGCAGAACTTTGAAATTAATAACAATTTTTAATTCATTTTGATTGTGAAGTGTTAAGTACATGCATTTCAATACTATGTATTATTCTTCTTATTTCATTATATGTAGGTGAAAATTGCTTTAATATAAATATTACTCTTATAAAGGTATAATAGCATCTTTTTTATTTTTTATCTTTGGTATCTCACCACACAATTTATTCTACTTCTCTGTTTCCAATAACATGGATTTGCATAACACAGCATTTTTAGGAAACTAACAGCCTTGATATATAAAGGTTACCTGTACTTTCTTTTCTTAAGATCACTGGATATATTTGCATCTGCATCTCAAATTTTAGCATTTTCCCTCATCCTATTAGGCAACAAAGGGGTCATTTACTGAAGCTCTAGACCCTTCCCTTGAGTTCATTTTCTCCTTTCAGTAGCTTCAAAAGAACCTTATCTTTGCTCTATCTGTCACTCAGTTGGATATCAATTGCACTTTTGAACTTGATTCTGATTAAATAAAGGGTAAGGCCATAGGGTGGCTGCTACAGTGTTGGACCCTCCATATATGCTGACTCATATCTATTTAAACAGCTCGACTGCATTGTCTGGGGTTGGCAGACCTGCTTGAAGGCCCTTACTGAAGTGGCTTTTTTAACAAAGGAGAGCCACAAAATTACTTTGGGCCAAGACATCGTTGTATATTTCCCCCACATTATATTATTTGTTTATTTATTTATTTATTTATTTATTTATTTATTTATTTATTTACTTATTTTATTGTTAAACTTACTGGGGTGATATTTGTTAGCTATTACTCAGCTATAAGAAGAGATGAAATACTGCCATTTACAACAAAATGGATGGACCTGGAGATCATCGTGCTAAGCGACATAAGCCAGACTGAAAAAAAAAACAAAAACTGTATGTCTGCCCACAATTTCTTGGATGTTATAATCAATGAGGTTCTAGGTCTCTCTCCTCAGCCACAACCAAACAATTATACTTCTCTTTATTGAATCACCCTCCATGTACTACAAAGGTGCTTGTATCTTGATCCATTCTTACTTTTGCCTGGCCTAAACTAATCTCTCATGCATTTATGTGTTGATCTTAGAGTTCAAAAGCCCCCACTTCACCAACATCACCTACCAACCACTACTCACTGCAATACACACTGGGTTTATACATTGTAGCTCCTTTTTTACATGAGGGGGCAAAGATGCACAGAATATTCTGTTGTCTCCTTTCATTATGTTGTTGAATTTCACTCACTCCTGATTGGGCCAATGTCTCAAAAGTCTGGCTGCACTCACTGTGTTAACAAGAGCCCTCACTTTGATAACTAATTTTGTGGTAAATAAATACAATGGTTTGAAATATGCTTTTCATATAATACATAACTCTGGCTCTATATGGTGAGAACTGGAATTTCTCACCACAAAAGGATCACCCATAGCTAATGAATCTCTAATTTACAGGTAATTAATGGTGGCCCAGATGCTCAAGACTGGAGCTATTACACATTGCAGAGGGCATCAGACAGAAGAGGACACTGTCAGTAAGGGCAATACCTTTTTAAATAGGGAAGCCAGGACTGTAGCATTTCACCTGGCCCTGGCCTGCCAGCTGGTCTTGCTCCCTGACCTGAAGGTAACTTATACTTCAGAAAAGTGGTAGTTTCTCTTAACATCAGAGGCTAAATATGAAGGTCCCTTGTTGCTTCTAAAAGGATGGTATGTCTTGCCTAAGGCTGAAATTCACTCTATCCTTAACTCCATCAACATATCCTTTCATATATGACACACCTTTAAAACAGCTGCTAAAACATTTTTTTAATTCATTTTTATTGTTAGACTTATTAGGGTGACATCTGTTAGTAAGGATTACATAGGTTTCAGGCATACAATTCCACAGTGCATAGTCAACTTGCTGTATAAAAAGTTCACCACCTAATGTGACTTCTCTTTCTATCACCTTATATTTAGCTTCCCCTTCCTCCTCTCCCACCCCCTCCCCTTTCTCTCCTCCCTATCCTACTCATCCCCAAATAAACATTAAACTATTGATTTTGTCCATGGGTTACTTGTTTCTTCATTTCTTTTTTCTTTGCTTTCAGTTTTATATTCCTCATATGAGTGAAGTCATATAGTTCTTTGTTTTTTCTTTCTGGCATATTTCACTAAGCATGATGATCTCCAGGTCCATACATTTTGTTGCAAATGGCAATATTTCATCTTTTCTTATAGCTGAATAATATTCCATTGTGTATATGTTTTATCTTTTGCTGCAGTCTCTCCTCTTATAAAAAATTGCTCATGACTGTCCCATGTGCTACTCTGTCTCTTCATCAAAAAGATACATCTACCTCTCTTGCACATGGGCTAGGAGCATGTACCTGGTCAAGACTGGCATTTTGGTTTTACTCACATGCTCCCAATAAAATAGAATAAATATTTCCTTTCTCTTGTTGATTTTTTCACAGGGTGGGTAGAAGCAATCCCAGCACCTCAGAAAATACCTTCACAACACTCAAGGCTTTAATCCAAGACTTTATCCCAAAATTTGGGGTGCCAAATTTTTTATAATCAGACAATGAGCATGCTTTTGTGTCTCAGATCATTCAACAAGTAATATGTTCCCTTGGATTGAAATGGAACTTCCACATATCCTATTGACACCACTTTTCCAGAAAGGTTGAAAGGATGAATTACATTCTAAAAACCTATGTTATCCAAATTTTATTAGAATTTAAGGGGACTTGGACATCCTTTTTACTTATCTCCTTTATGCTTATTAAGGCTACACCTAGGGCTCCTACCTTCTTACGTCTCTTTGATCTCATACACTAAAGTGTAGAAGGCCATTTCTCTTAGGTGGTTTCTAATTTTTTACAAATCTCTTGAACAAATATCTTCTTACTCTTATTTAGACACATCAGCAATTACAAGAATTTGCAGACAATATCCTTCCCCAACCTTACCATACCACACCACTCTTATGTTTATCCAGCCATTGGGCTAAGTGTTTCTAAAGAACCATCATCTTTCAAAAACTTCTCAGGCACTACAACCTAACTGACAAGGGCAGTATCTCACCTTACTAACTTCTACAGCAGCAAAGCTACAGGGAGTACAACAATTGACTCACTTAAAAACTTTAAACAATATAATCCAGAATCATCAAAACCTTGTTTGACTCTCTCACTCAAGTACAAATCATAGGCTTTTGAAACCCCTGCTTTTTGCTTGACCTGCATCCCAGAAGAAGACACACCAAACTTGATAACAACACCAGATGAGTAACAGGCCACTTTCATTACCCCACTGTTCTATCTTCCATTCTAATACACCTTCCCCTCTGCCAGTCGCGGCTGCCCCTCTACACACTCAAATACTGGAAGCCCAAGCGACTTCTGCTCCATCTGTGTTGCAGGCCGTATCTCACCGTCTGTGGAATTGCTACTATCAGGGTGATTTTTGACTACCCGTGGAACCAGGTTACAGAGTGCTTCTTCCAGAACCCGGCCACTTCAGTTAGCTATCATGCTCCCTTACTGTATTAAGCTGTCTTTTTTACATCTTTGGATACCTTATTTCTACAAAAGCTCTTCCTTTGGCAATCTATGAATTAGCCAATAAAACAGAAACTGTTCTCCATTTCAATTGTATCTGTGCACTTTTAATCTCTTCCCAAAGTTGAGAATATATAAGCAGAAATGGGGCAATATTTCTACCAATCTTGTTCAACATACCCTCTATACTGGGATTTGGGGTGCACTAGCAAGACAAACCTGCAGAGAAGTGAACACCACATGATGAGAATCACCTAAACTCTTTTTACTGCATACCATCTTTGATCCCCCTCAGGTCTCTTTTATATTCTCCTTGTTAACCACAACACCAAATATCCAGTATGAATCAGAGGCTGCTCTCCTGGGACAACTTCAATTGCTAGGCTGGATTCAAGCCCCTTCTGACAAAGTTTCCTTATGCCCCTGTCTAGATTAATATGTCAGCTGGAATAACACCCTCTGACAGCCAATGGTCAATAAAAAATATTCATCTACATTGCTTTCTGGGTACTCTAGTAGCCCATCCTCCTCTAATTTGAGTCTCCCCACCTGTAATTATTGGCAAGAATGGGCACACAATATATTAAATGATCTTTTTTTCCAATTGGTTCAAAATAGTAAGACCCTCCTGTGAGATGAGAACACTGCCTTTCAGTTCGATCCTCATAGAGGATCCTTCATCAGTTAAATCACACCTTCAACCATCTTCTCTTAGACCCTCTTACTGTGGCCACTTTTGAGACTCAAGGAATTCAATTCCTTGGTACAATTTTTAAGAAGGGAGTAGGAATAAATTATACTGAGGAACTAGCCTCTTTCTTTTAGTCGATATGAACTTTGGGGAAGAACTCCTTCCCGCAAGAGGCATCTTTGGATTCGTGTATCCAAAGCTTATTTATTCCTTCCCCCAGGACAGAAGGGCATCTGCTTTCTTAGATACATTGTCCCTAATGTCTCTGTGGCCTGAGACAAGAGCTTGCTGCATTTTTCTCTTGAGCTACTGGACACCTTGACATGAAAACACAGCCTCTTGTACCAGTATTCATTCTTGTTCAGGGACTAATTGAGATGGCCGATGTGGGTACTACTGGGTGTACCTCATTGAAACTCCAACATCAACTGTTTGGAGTTAGAGCAGAGATATTAACAAACCAGAGGCTTTCACCAGGAGCAGATTTAGGTAGGCTGTATTTTTCTTCAGGCCACAGCCTTCCCCTCAGGAAGAGCAATAGGCTCTTCAAAATGTGCTGCCCCCACAGGCTGGGACATACGAATAACACACTGGCCAGCCCATAGTTTTCTGACCCACCAGAGGGACTGCGACTGAGCCCAATCTTGGGGTGCGGACTGGAATGTCCTGCTGATGGTACCCAATAAAAGGCCACATTGTGGACGCAGGATGGTGTCTTGGGCATTGTGGGCAGTGGTGTTGGAAGCCAGTGCTGCAGATCTGGACTGATAAGAATGGGAAAAGCACAAGATTGAACAGCATTTGGTGCCTGACTCAGCCTCCAGTCTGCAGGAACACAGACTGATAGCTCCATTACAGCTGGCAAGTCTGACCGTCTCACACCATAGCCAGGGATAGACAGAGTTCAGATAGATGGGCAGCACAAGATGGAGGGTATCCAGGTGATCTTGAGGGAGATCTGAATATCTGAGGTGCATGTGGGTCCCAGCAGACAGGAGCCTACTAATGGCATGTAACGACAGTCTTGGTGAGGTCTACACCTTGGTCAAGGGGTGATTAAAGCAGGGCTATTTGGTGTGCTCAGAGCTCAGAGTGTGTGTACGACATGCACACTCACTCATGCTTTTGTGGCCAGTGAAATCAGAGCAGCCCAGCCTCGTTCTCTCAAATTTATGAATACGCTAAAACGTTATTTTAATCTTGGTGACAGGCACACATGTGGAAACCTCCTGTGGGCCCTCTGAAACTCCTTTGACTGACCTTAGAGAAAAGACAAAAGGTTGCCCTATGCAGTGCACCTGGGCACCAGGCCAAATTCCAAGAAAACTTACCGAGTGATTCCCACGGAGATAGTGCTTGGAGCGGCAGCACGTTCGGCTTCCCTTTGTAAGACCTTGGGTGGCAGGCGACCCTCAAACTCGCCCTGAACTTTCTTCAGAGTCAGATGCCCTCTTGCCTCCTGATAATTATTACCTGTGCAAGAAATACTTAAAAATTAGTTTATCTTTTACACCTATGTCACAAAATTTAAAAGATATGTCCCAAATCTAAAGAAGGCATTTTCCTTGGTAGTCTTTAGAAAAGAGGGTATTTTGAAGAACTAGGTTGAGCTTTCTGTGTGCTTATCAAATGCTTATGTATCAGTAAATAGCCATATGCGTGTATATATGGTAACACACACACACACACACACACACACACACACACACACAAGCACATACATTAATCATAGCAAAGTCATTAATGGAAAATGTTGTGCATAAGTAATGCTTCATGAAGTTCTCATTTTAAAGAAACACCAAAGCTTGTTTATTTCTTATAATGAACCCAAGCTCATATGAACATAAAAATGATGAAAAAGTTTATGAGTTGTGTTGCCAAAAATGCCAAGTGCAATGGGGAGGGGCTGCCTGCACTAAAACAAACTTTCTGGCACTTGACAGCTAGAATAGCATACTGTATGTGAATCAGTAAGTACAAGATGTCCCTCCTTCCTGGAGTCCGCAATCCTGTCTTCAATCCAGAAACATTCAGGTAGGAGTGGGTGCCTGCCAGATGCCTGAGATCTCTTTCCTTCTTTGTTTATTTTACCATGGGTATATTCCAATCTTGTAGAAACCATGTATGAATGAGTTATGCATTTATGTTCCCATACATGAAGTATCTGACAAGTGATGGTAAAAACAGAAACAAATTAGACTTGTATTTTTGAAATGTCAGCACACTTTGTGCCATGAACCCTGTGATGCATGGAAGAGCTGTTTGAATGTCTTTTAATTTGTAATCACATAGAGAAGTGTAATTTGTAATTTTAATACATATTTTATATGTATTTCTTTTTAAGTAGTTTGCACTTTCCTTTTATAGGGAATTTTTTTTAAAGATATTTTGACTGGAATACAAGTTCCTTTTGTAAATCTTGTCTGGCTTCATCTTTTTGTACAGTTTTAACTGACTGCTGTCCTGGAGATTGTAAATATTATGTGAGTTGGAGGTGGATGAGAGACAGTGGGGCAAGAGAGAGAACTTACGTTGCTGGGTGAGCAAGTTTCATATCTTAGGGTTTCTCAGGAGTGTTCACCAGAGTGACGTGGGTCATTAGTATTAATATTCAAATAAACTTGTGCCTATTTCTATATTTTTTGGTGCCTGCCCAGACAGCATCTTCTTTCAAAAAGACAAGCACATAAACACCTCAAGTTCATGAGATTTGTTTTAATAAAAATCAGTGAACATTATTTATTTTTCTGAGAAGAAAAGTAAAATAAATGTGCATACTTTCTGTTCAATAGGAGAAGTAAAAGTAACTCTAAGATTAGAGTTACTTCAATTTTATTTACCTGGTCTAAAGTTCATGGAAGAATAGATACCTTGTTATTAGTATAGAGCTGAAGGCTAGAGAGAGGTTAAATTTTACAAAACCCTCCTTAAAATTTTGAAGTGCAGTTTGAAGGGGGTGTACATGTTTTGTTAAATGGGGATTCATCCCTGGCCCTCCAGGAGCACCTGGTCTGAAGGAATGTAAAAGCTGTCAATCAGACCTCAGAACAAGTCTTGGAAGGCTGTTGGCCATGTTCAGGAGAGGCTGTGGGTGTGTACTGTGTAGATTGGTTCTGCTGAGGAAGAAAGCATTAACCAACCAAGAACAAAGGTAAGAATGGGCAGAGAATGGCCTGACTCAAAAAGTACAAAAAGCATGCTCTGACTAGCATGCTGGGAATGGAGTGTCGCTAAAGTATCAGATCTCAGGAGGCTGCGGAGAGCCAGGATTGAAATTGGGCCTTCATGCTGAAGTTGCAGGACGCGTTAATGGGCTGAAGCTTCCAAACCAATGTACCACCAACCAGAGGCTTAAACAACAGTGACTTATTGTCACAATCTGGAGGTCGGATGTCCAAGGTTAAAGTGTAAAATGGGTGGATTTGCTTTGAGGTAGGTGATTTCTTGGGCATGTGAAAGCCTGGGGCATCTACTTTCTCATTTGAGGTAAAAAATAATTAATTGCGTTATTCTAAAGATAAATGAGAAATTACAGGTAAATTAGGGGTATGTCTGGCAATATGTGAAGTCATTACCGAGTACTACCAGTGACGGGATTATCAAGAATGCTCACTCACCTCCTGTAACTTTAGTACCTGGAAGAGCCCACTGGTTTCATCCTAGGGCCCCTGCCAATAAGGCTCTAATAGTTTTGTCTTCCTGGGTCACATGTCATAATGCTCCTGAGAGACCCTGTGGACTCTGATTAACACAAAAATAGAGCAAAATTCTGCATATGGAAAAATAAAGTCACTTATATGTTTCCATGGAAAATTACCTGGGCCTTTGCTCAGTGCATCTTTTATTTCCTCAGTTACTGCTTACCATTGGCTGAGAAAACTCACTTAGAACATATGTATACTTGAAGCATTTCTTACTCAGTTCAGTAGGCAGACCCAGAGGGACAGGCTTTACTCCTCAAAATTCATTATCACAACTTTCATAAAAGTCCAAGCATGTTAAAGGGAGTCCATTTTGAAAGTTTCTGACAGTTGGACTCAATGGTCACTTATATCCAGAAGCTTAGGAACTGAACATTATAAATATGAGTCATTCATACCGTATCAGAAACTCCTATTGCTGTCTGCCATAAAACAGGGATT
Organism: Lyroderma lyra; assembly: GCA_004026885.1. NCBI lineage: Eukaryota > Metazoa > Chordata > Mammalia > Chiroptera > Megadermatidae > Lyroderma > Lyroderma lyra. The sequence continues at coordinate 31,476 of PVJL010007118.1, read as the reverse complement.
TATTAAGTGCTTGTCAAATTAAGGGCTTAAACTTATGCCAGGGTGTCTGTGCAATTTTGTGTGTGAGAGAGTTCTAGAAAGGAGAACAGTCACTTGGAGTCATGGGTTAAAGTAAAAATAAATGTCATTAAACTGGAACTGGAGGTTAAAGGCTGCCTAGGAGGAAATGTCTCAATATTGGTGTAGAAGCATCACTACCATGAACTGAGGCCCTGCTGTGAACCAGAGACTTTGCTTATTGCCGCACTTGAGTGAATAGGCTCACAGACTTGCAAGGACTGTCATCTCTATATTCTCCAAGAAAATGAGCTGGGAGAGACCCTTAGGGACATAAAAGATACTAACAATGGGTTGTCATCAGGAGTGGGGAATGCAGGGCTGCCTCACTGCAGCAGTATGTTTTCTGTAACAGGTTTCCTGTCCTGACCCACCTCCATCAACAGGCAGAACCATCTCTCAGCTGTGTAAGTGTCTTACTCTGTCCCTGAGAATTTGAAGTGTGTCTGTCTATGAATATCACACTTGGAGACAGAAGAACCCACTCCCAAATATTTCCCAAGCATCCAGAAGATCCAGGTTCATGACTCCAGGCATTCCCCAGGGGGAGGTAATTTCTAAAAGGTCCACAGATCACTAGGATGCTGTCATTACCATGGACCAAACATGCCTCACTGCCATGCCCATATGATCACACATGATTTTTTTGTGTCTGGATCAGCATCTGGCTGAAGATGGTGCCCATTGCAGGATAAAAATTTTCCTTTTCCATCTTGTTAAGCCACAATCTTCACTGCTTTTCACAGCCAGAAGTTGTGGGGACTTCACTCCTTAGCACTGGAAACTTGGGCTGGAAACCTAAGGTGTGACTGGGACAACTTGTTACTTAGGAGAGACCTCCACAGTCAAAACGTCCCTCCCAAGTCCGAGCAACCACCATGAAGGTCTCTTATCTTTAGTCTCCATCATAGTTGTAAGTATTTTCTTGTTACTAATTTTTAAACTTTTCCCTTTGATGTACTGATGAGATACAATAAGTTTTTATCTATGTTTAGATGCTCCCAGTCTAAGTACCACACCACACATATACTGGGCTGAGCAATGAGGCAAAGAAACAGGTCAAGGCTGGCCACTGCTATTTCTGCTGCAGGTCTCGCAGAGCACATGGTATTTTGCTCTGGAGGAGGTCTCTTATCTAGTCTGAAATAGGTTTTATTTTTATTTTTTTTTACTCGTGTGTTTTATTTTATTTTTTTTAATTCATTTTTATTGTTAGACTTATTGGGGTGATATCTGTTAGCAAGGATTACATAGGTTTCAAATCAAAGACTGTAAGTACAAAATATTTAGACTCTAGCTCATTTTTCTTTAATTAAGAGTTTTAAATCACAAATACATTTTCAATTTTATCAAACATCTTTTCCCTGCTTCTGGCAAAGATGATGCAAAGGTTTTTTTGTTTTGTTTTGTTTTGTATTGTTTTTGCTTTTTATTCCATTTAAGTGGATTATTGTTTTGGAAGGTTCTGTAAATTTGACTTATTTTTGTATTTCTAGAATAAGTTTCATGTGTTCACAGTGCAACATTTTCAAAAGGCCTCTGGGTTATGTTTGCTAATATAAATTAGATATAATAATTTTAAATGCATTTGGCTCATAGTTTTTCTCTTGCCCCTTGGTTGGGTTTGAGTTTGATGTTTTGCCGTGATTACAAAATAATTTAAATTTTTTTCTTTCCATTCTGTCTTCTTCTTCTGATCAGAAACTTTCATTATTCGTTAAGTATCTCTTTCTCAAATTGTTGGAAATCTTTTGTTGAAATTACAGCAATAAATGCACTTTTGCAGAAAGGCAGTGGATTTGTTGAATACCTCACTTGTTCCCCATTAATAGGTCTATTGAGAATGTTTTCATTCTATGGGGGTCAATTTGGGTGACACAGGTTCTCTTCTATCTCTCCTTTTATCTACATAAATTTCAGAAAAACTTGTCTTTACCTTGTTTTTACTTCCTTCATATTGTAGTAACTTCTTTCTTATTATTCTCCATTATTAATAGTTCATTGTTTTTATTGGGTTTTGATATTTAAAAAACAACTCTTATTTTGTTTCATCATAAGTGATTTCTGCTTTTATCTTTACTAATTCTTTTGTTATGTGTTCCTTAACTTTATTTATTTTCATTTTGAAGTTTTTTAAATTTAATAATTACTTGATGCATTTTCATTTACGCTGGCTGATTAATGTACAAATATATGGCATAGAAAAACTGTTGAATAGTTTTACAAACTAATTCTGTGGATTCTGGTATCATCTTTTTATTGTTATGTTTCCATATTTGGCACTCTCAGGATTGAGGTTTTGAATTATTCTTTTTTTCTTAATTTTTAAATTATAGTTTAATTGAGGTATTATTAACATTGACATAGAACATTGTATTAGTTTTAGGTGTACAACTTGATTCCATATTTTTAGACATTGTAAAATGATTCTCACAATAAGTCTAGTTAATATCCATCACCATATGTAGTTACAAAATGTTTTTTCTTCTTTTTCTTATGAGGAGGACTTTTAACAACTTTTAAATATGTAATACAGTATTATTAGCTAGACATCATGCTGTACATTACATCCCCATGCATTATTTATTTTATAGCTGGAAGTTTGTACCTTTGACCCCCTTCACTCATTTTGCCCATGTCCCCACACCTGCATCTGACAATTACCAATCTGTTCCCTGTATCTATCAGCTTGGTTTTTGTTTGTTTTGCTTTTTAGATTCCACATATAAGTGAGATCATATGGTATTTGTCTTCCTTTCACATATTTCACTTAGGGAAATGCCTTTAAAGTTTATCCATTTTGTCACAAAAGGCAAGAATAGTTTTCCACTGGATGTATATACCTATCTTTATTTCTGTATATTTATATCACATCTTATTTATTCACTCATTTGTTGATCGACACTTAGGTTGCTTTCATACCTTGGTTATTGTAAATAATGTTGCAATGAACACTGGGGTGCATATATCTTTTTAAAATTGTGTTTTCATTTTCTTCAGATAAATACCCAGAATTGAAATTGCTGCATCATATGATAATTCTATTTTAACTTTTTTGAAATACCTCCATACTGTTTTTCATAGTGGCTGCACCAATTTACATTTCTACTAACGGTATAAAAGGATTTCCTTTCTCCACATATTCACTAACGCTTGTTATTTCTTGTCTTTTGATAATAGCCATTCTGACTTTTGTGAGGTGATACAGCTCATTGTAGATTTCATTCATATTTTAACTAAAGTGTTGTTAAATAGAAGTTTCTTAAATTTTCTTATGAAAGGATATTATGGTTGGTTTCATTTTCTAATTTTGTTTTGTTTTTTAATTTCTGAGTTGTTCTCATGTTGTCATTAGCATTTCTACTTATTTGGTATCTAGTGAGGCTTTACTTGTGGCATAACAGACCGATTTTTAGAGACTGTTACATGAACACTTAATATATTTGTGTATTTTCTGTTTCCATGGTGTATAATTAGACAAGTAGTAATTATTATCCATCTTGTTAAGTATATTATTTAAGTCATATATTGTGATGTGTATTGTGTATTTTTATCTCTTAAGTAAATGCAGTGAATTAATATTCTGCCACTGGTATGTTTTTCTTTATCTATGCCATTACTTTTAGTTTTATAAATGTTGATTTCAAATTATTTGGGACATAAACCTGAGGTTTGTTCTGGCTTAAATTCAAATACTCGCTTTGCTGTATCACATATGAAGAGATTTTTTTTGTTGAGTTACTTTAGTGAGATGTGTTGCCCTTGTCTGGAAAATACATTTTGTAATCATGACAAAGTTTAGAAAAAATGCCCATGAAGTACCAGGTCCCTGGAAATGCCAATGAACTGCTGTGTCTTTAATTGTCACTATCATTATTCTCATACTCAATTAAATAATGAATGGTTAACTTCCATATTGAAAGTGTGATCAGCAGCACACTTTTCAAATGATTCTTAGAACACTTTGGTAGTTACTTAGGTAAATACATCAAGTATAAACACTAGTGTTTATGTCACTCATGCTAGTTTGATGCTGTTATTCCTCATACTACTGCTAATTTGTAGCTATCATTATTTTTACTACTTCTGCTGTTGTTATTGTTTATACATCAATAATTCTACTTTTCTGCTACTCTCTTCTAATGTGTCTTGTAATACAACTGTTTCTCCTGGTATTCTTACTATTACTGAAATTATGGTTTGTGAATTACAACCATTTATGAGCATTTGAGAATTTATAAAATGAGACCAGAAGGAGACAGGTGAAGACACAATTCTAAATTTTCCACATATTCAAATAACTTCCTCGTTATTTCTGAGCATGGTACTTCTTCTGACAGATAGAAACTTTCAAAGTTTCTGGACAGAGTTGTTATGAGGTTCAAAAGAGATAATGTTGGGGAAGACCTGCAGAGACACTAAGGCACTAGAGGCACTTGAAGATTATATTAATCCTGTGTCTTTCTTTGTTTGCCCTACAAAGATACAAAGACCTGGCTTTTGTATGAGAGAGAAAGAAAGAGAGAGAGAGAGAGAGAGAGAGAAGGGGAGATGGATGAAAGAATGGAGAAGAAGAGGAGGCGGCAAATATTGACCACAAAGTACGGGATCAAGTGCCTCATGTTTCACCTCTAGTCCTTGTCCAAATGCATCCATGCAGAGAGAGAATCATGCTGGCCTTCAGATTCTGGAGTTGCCTTAATTCTGCTTATTCTGGAGAGAGAAATTAGGTGTATAGAGGCCAAAGTGTAAGCAACACTTTGCCTTTCAGAATAATGAATCTAAAATTTTCAAGATAAATAAAGTCCCCATAGGTACAGTGACTTAGCTTCTGCACAGCAACAGCAACATCAGCTAAGAAAAAAGGCAACCAACTGAATGGATAAATGTACTTGCAAACAATGCCTCTGATAAGAGACTAATATCTGTAGTATATAAAGTACTCATACAAATAAAAAACAAATAATCAACCAAAGCTATCTAATTAAAAAATGGCAAAGAAAAAAAGAAATGAACAAACAAATAACCTATGGACACAATCGATAGTTTAATGTTTATTTGGGGACAAGTGGGTTAGGGAGGGGAGAAAGGGGAGGGGGTGGGAGAGGAGGGGGGGAAGCTAAATATAAGGTGATGGAAAGAGAAGTCACATTAGGTGGTGAACTTATTATACATCAAGTTGACAATGCACTG